>BJCM01209253.1:0-60488 GCA_018326385.1 Flaveria bidentis | reverse complement strand
AGGTATTGGTAGTACTACTGGGTTGACACCCCCACCCTTGTTCGTTGGTATACTAGTTAGTACCAACAGTCGCCAGGAACGGGCCTTGGGTGAATATATTCCGACAAGATTCTTTGTGTACGTCGTTAGGTTTGGTTGTAAAGCTCATGTCATGTGATTTTGCTTACTTATAGTTGTATTCATGGTATTCCGCAACAAACATTATACAGCATCAATTACTTATTTACTTTTAAACCCGCGAGCTCACCAACAATTTTATTGACCATTTTGAGCATATTTTTCAGGTGATCATGTTAACTAAAGATCTAGGTGTGCTGCCTTAGTGGAGACCCTAGGATGCATTTTAGGACTAAACATACAGTTTGAAAACATTGTTGTAGTCTGTTTTAAACAACATTACTCTTTGATACTTGTTCCCGGGTTGTGGGAAAAACTTTACAATGTTGATATCCATGTTTGTGTGATCATTAGCTTGTGTATGCTTAAGGCTATGTTGTCGTGAACATTGACTAAACACGACACAAGTCCCTTTGTTGTCGGGTGTCGTCATGACACGCTTGTTATCATTTATTATATTGCATCTCTATTGGCTTACCATGTGTTATGACGATTCCCGTCTCGTTACATCCCCGTGTTTCCGCTCTTAGCGGGGGTGTGACAACCCAGCCCTCACAGTGACCAATATCAAATCCCACATCCCTATTCTTCTTGAAAAAGACTCCACACATTACAGCACCTGGAAAACTCTCTTCCAGGTCCATTGTCAGGCGTACGAAGTCAAAGATCACCTCTCTCCCAAAAAGCTAGCCACCCCTGCCCTTCATCCGTAGACGCTGCTGCTGCTGCCAAAGCTGAACACCTCTGGACCACCACTTAAACCGCTTCCTCTCAACCACCCTCGTCCACACCCTTCCCTAACCCGGACCGCAGCCAAGGCCGCTCACGTGGTGGTCGGGGTCGCGGCCGAGGCCGGCAATCCACCACCCAATCCCGCTACACACCACAGAACTCCCACACACCCTCTTATCCCTACATTGTGTTCCCAAGCAATTGGACTGCTGCACAATGGGCCTCCATGCTTAGACCCAACAACATGGCCTAAACTCCCTGCCCTTACCCATCTCAGCCCAATACACAACCCTCCCAAGGGATTCTTGGCCCACGACCTGATCAGGCTCATCACACCACTTACTCTCCTACCGACATCGAGCAGGCTCTTTACTCTCTAGCGCTGAACCCACCAGATCAAAGCATCATGGACACTGGCGCCTCCTCCCACTCTGCAAATCAACAAGGTATCTACTCCCCGTCTAACTTTAATACGTGCACTAATAAATTTATTATTGTTGGTAATGGGACATCTATTCCTGTTGTAGCACAAGGCAACCAAGCTCTCCCACCACTCTATCCACCACTTAAACTGAACAATGTTCTTTTTGCCCGTAATATAATTAAAAATCTTACATCTGTCCGCCGTCTTACCACTGACAACTTGGTTTCTGTGGAATTTGACCCCTTTGGTTTTCTTATGATGGATCTCAAAACTCGGGCTCCTATCCTACGATGCAATAGCACCGGTGATCTTTATCCGCTCACCGAGCCTCTCCCACTCCGGACTTCTCAACCATCGTCCTTCGTTGCTGTCTCTCAAGATCGCTGGCACCAACGATTGGGTCATCCTGGAAATAATTTGCTTCAGTCTTTAAAACTTTCTTCGTTTTTTGATTATGGAAAACTTACTAATACTTTTTGTCAATCTTGTGTTTTTGGCAAAAGTGTTAAATTGCCGTTTTATGATTCAGTTAACTCTACTTATTCTGCATTTGACATTGTTCACAGTAATTTGTGGACCTCTCCCATACTCAGTACGAGGGGCCACAAATATTATATTTTATTCTTGGATGATTTTACAAATTTTTTGTGGACTTTTCCCTTATCCAATAAATCACATGTCTTCCAAACCTTCACCACCCTCCACAATCTAATCCACACCCAATTTGAATGTAAAATCAAACAATTTCAATGTGACAATGGTAAAGAATATGCTAATCAACAATTCTATAACTTCTGCAATCAGAATGGCATGCATTTCCGTTTTTCTTGTCCCTATACCTCCTCTCAAAATGGTAAAGCGGAACGCAAAATCCGCACCATTAACAACATGATCCATACTCTTCTTGCTCAAGCCTCTCTACCACCTAACCTTTGGCATCATGCTCTCGAAACCGCCACTTACCTTCTCAACATCTTACTTAGCAAACTTCACAACTTCAAGTCTCCTACCTCTCTCCTTTACAATTGCACTCCGGAGTACGAACACCTTCGTACCTTCGGATGCCTTTGCTACCCTCTCACACCCTCTACTAAAATCCACAAACTCAACTTTCGTTCTCGATCTCACCACTCACCAACTCATAATTTCTCGTCATGTACACTTTGAGGAAACTATATATCCCTATGCCATACAAACACCCACCAACCCACCCTCTTATGAGTTCCTTAACCCGACCAATAGCCCCCTCGTTTGGCAATATCTTCAAAACAAACAACCTGGACTAACACACCCCCCACCACCACTTCCACCAACAACCCTTCTGGCCCAACTACTTCCCACCCTCTCGGCCCAACACCTCAACTTCCGCCCAACACCTCCTCACCTCCACCCCACCCTCCCCCTCCACATCCTCACCTCACTACGCCGGCCCAAACCACCGGCCCAACCACCTCCTCAACAGCCGCTACCACCTACCTCCCCAATTCCAGCCCACGGTCCAGCCCAACACCTCAACCCGCTTCTCCTTCTACTTCTGGACCCTCGGCATCTTTGCAACCACCCGCTCCCCCTCCTCCTCCTCGAACCATCCACACCCGCTCTATGAGCGGTATTCACAAACCTAAAAAACACTTTAACCTGCATACTTCCACCATTGCACCTCTCCCAAAAAATCCACAGGTTGCCTTGTCCACTCCAGAATGGCATGCTGCCATGACCAATGAATTTAGTACACTTATTAAAAACAAGACCTGGGAGCTTGTACCTAGGACACCTGATATGAACATCATTCGTTGCATGTGGTTATTTAAACATAAATTCAGATTTGATGGAAGTTTGGAGCGTTACAAAGCTCGGTTAGTGTGTGATGGTCGTAAACAGCAGACGTGCATTGTTTTATCTTTGGCTCTCTCCAAGTCGTGGTCTATTCATCAGTTGGACGTCACAAATGCTTTCCTTCATGGCAAGTTGGCGGAAATAGTCTACATGCATCAACCTTTGGGCTTTCATCACAAAGATTTTCCCGAGTATGTATGCCGCCTCAATAAATCTTTATACGGGCTCAAACAGGCCCCTCGGGCTTGGTACCAGCGATTCACCGACTTCGTCACTACACATGGGTTCCAACAAAGCAAATCCGACAACTCCTTATTCACTTATCATCATGGTTCGGATATTGCCTATCTTCTTATTTATGTGGACGACATCATTCTCACCACGTCCACTGACGCTCTTCGTATGCAGTTATTAAGCACATTGTCTTGTGAATTTGCGATGAAAGACTTAGGCCCCTCTCTTATTTTCTGGGTATTCAAGTCACCAGAACCGGCGAAAAGATGTTTCTCTCTCAAAGAGCTTACGTTCAGGACATCATTCATTGAGCTAGCATGGACTCTTGCAAATCAGTTGCTACGCCGGTTGACACACAGTCCAAACTCTCGGCTGAGTCCGGACCTCCTCATGACGATCCCGCTACCTTTCGTAGCCTTGCTAGCGCATTACAGTATCTCACATACACTCGACCAGACATCTCTTATGCTATGCAACAAATCTGTATGCATATGCATGACCCCCGACAGGACCACTGGAATGCCTTAAAACGTATAATTCGGTATCTTCAAGGCACTTAGGTGACAATCTCATCTCCTGGTCATCCAAACGCCAGTCTACCGTCTTGAGATCTAGTGCCGAAGCTGAATATCGAGGTGTTGCTAACGTTGTGGCCGACATTTGCAGTCTTCGTAATCTGTTACTTAAGCTTCGTCATCCATTATCTCGTGCCACGCTTGTTTACTGTGATAATGTCTGTGCCGTCTATTTGTCTGGAAACCCTATTCAACATCAACGCACTAAACATATTGAACTCGACATTCACTTTGTTCGTGAACAGGTGCGTTGTGGACACATCCGGGTTCTTCACGTTCCATCTAGACACCAGATTGCAGATATCTTTACCAAGGGACTTCCTCGCATTTTGTTCGAAGATTTCCGGTCCAGTCTCAACATCGGACCACCCGACGTTTCATCTGTGGGGGCGTATTAATATATGTATATTTAGTAAATTTGTAATTATCTCTAATTGTATCAATCGTCTCCATAATTATAGGAGATCCTTGTACTATATATTTTAGCTAATCAATAGAATGAGGGCGAGATTTCAATTGCCAATAGAAACACTTTTTATAAAGGCAAATATACGATCTTTCTTCGGATGATAGGTGTTATCTTAATCGGGTCCATCTATCCGTTTTTCAGTCGTGACCGCACCCCAACCCTAATGCTTATGTAATTATTTAGCAACTTTTATGTGCATAGATGAAATTCTTTAGCTCGATCTCTACGAACTTGTTTATTATCTCGAGTTGAAGTTGATAACAAAGAAATAAACTTACATATTAGAACCTACTTATACCATGCTATTTGTATGGTTTTGAGTTAGAAGTTGATAAATGTATATATACTATACAAGTAAATAATGGTGTTATTCATCATAATTCTCTGAGCTCTCATTTTATTTTCTCGCTTCTCGTTTTCACTAGTAAATTGGTTTACTTATCGCTTTTTTTCTTCACCTAATAAATTAATTATGGTGTGGGTTTTAAACAAATTTTAGGGTCTGATTCAAGGATGTGAAGGTGTTTGAGTAATAACTCACTCAAAACCGTTAAGAAATAAAACACTGACATGGTGAATTTAAGGTTGAAGGTTGGGGTGAAGAGATGCAAGGAAAGAACTCTATAGTTGAGAGGATTTGAGAGTGTGTCTAGTTAGACAAGTTTGTTATGAGTTTTGATTGGATGATACCGAGCAAACAGAGGAATCAGAGGTTTTTCTAGTGAAATATTTGAAAATGAGGGTGGAGGTGTGATGATGATGCTAAGAATAAGAGTAGTTGTTTGTGAAGGACGAATAAAGAAATGCACATTTGTGTTGTCTTGTGATTTCCAGGGAGTTGATGATGCGGCAGAGTTTGGGGGAGTTTCGGTTACTTGTACATTAGTATTAACCAATGTGAAAATTCATGTAAAAATATTGATAAAATCATAAAATATTGTGGAAAGGTTGTAAGAGGGGAAAAACTATAATTTTGACAATTTGTGTGTTTGTGTTTCAATTAATTCTGCATTATTTCACACAACTTGGTAAATAAAATCCCCACGGAAGCATATATAAAAAAAGCATGTCGCAATGGTATTTTCAAAAAACCTATACAACATCATATTTTAAAAGTTACAAGAGAACGATAAAAACCATTACAAGAAGAACACAATGTTAAAAATGTGATCGAGGCAAAAGAAAAAAGGAAAATGTAATTTTATATAGCAATTCTGTTCAAAGTTAAGATTGTCATATTATAAGTCAAATTGTAACTAACTTTGAAAATTTAAGTCAACAAACTTCTGCAACATCCACCTTGTGATATTTGATTTGATAAAGTGAATACTAATTTCTGAGTGTCCCTTGCCATCATAATTTAGTGAAATCACTAAATTAAGCTCTTGTAAATTCGAAAGGTCGGATTATAATTTTTTAAAGAGATAAATTATCATTCATTTCATCAATATTAACAACAAATAATGAATCAGATACCATTTATGAAAACTAAAAGTATATGACTAAATCAATAAAATTATGAGTTACAAGAAACACATAATTAAAAGGATAAAAATGTAACTTCCTATAGTTAGAGAGAAAGGGGCATATTCAATGCCGTAGACGGATCTAGTCTAAAATTTTAAAGGTATCAAAAAAATTATGGTATATTTATTTTAATAATTAAAAAAAGATCAATATATTTATTTAGTGTTGTATCCCAAATTTTAAACAACAGGGTCGGAAAGTTTTAAGAGTAAGCTCTCTAACGCTAGTTATAAAATCTCTTTGATACAGTCCAATTCGGGTTAGTCTGGATCACACAAAAAGAAGACAAAAATTCAAATTAAAACACATAACATTCAATACTAGGAATGTAAATTGACAAACAAAGTCGTGAGTTACTCACTTACTCAGGATCGGCTCGTCAAAATCTCAAATCGAACCAAACATAAACATGCTCGAGCTAGAGCTTATATTACCATTTAATAAACGAGCTTGAGCCTTGAGTCGTCAAAGATTCACGTATTGAGTCCTCTCGAAATAAAATTTTTAAATAATTTTACTTAATAATTAAAATTCTAAGATGCTGGCTCTCTCTTATTTAACAGTCACGATTACATTCAAATAATCAAGTATTCAAATTAATAAATCATTATTAAATTGAATGATATCCTAATTTTTTCCCACTGTTATTTCGATACATATAATGACAATTGAGAAAAATAATTACACTTTGAAACTCGACTGTGAAACATCATGAAGTGAAGAGGTGTTTGATGTGAAAAACAAATTTCAAAGGAAAGAATGATGCGTTGGTAGAATGTGAAATATGTGCCCCTTATTAAAATTCAAAAATGGACAAAATTCTCCGTATATCATTAAATCGTATCTGATCATCACCTGTCATATATAATCCGTACTAATTCTACCACCTATGTTTTATATATGTTCATCATCAACTTTACACATTGCAACTCACTCAAACTTCAACATCACAATTCACACACTCTCTCTTCTACCACATCTACTTGTTAACTATTTTTCCAGAGTGTTGGTTCGCTTTCAATATCTCATTACCAAATGGAAGAAGAAAGAAGGGTCAAACTTCCATCAAGGTCAACCACCATGGTCAAACCCACCTTCAAAAAGGCCCAAGTTGTTTATTATGTTTCCAAGAATGGTCAGCTCGAGCACCCTCACATCGTAGAGGTTACGCATTTGGTTCACCACCAGCTTCGCCTCAAAGGTTCTTCACTTTTATTTCTTATATGTTGTAACCACTTTTGACTTTTGACTTTTGACTTTTGACTTTTTTTTTTTAAAATTGTGATTTGTGTTTGATGGATTGTACTATGCTGGCAGATGTGTTGGAGAGACTGAGTGCTTTGAGGGGTAGAGGAATGCCCTCTCTCTACTCTTGGTCTTGCAAAAGGTCACACCTTTAATCTTTCACTTTCATACATCATTATTATTCAATTAATTTACTTGTTGCTAATTTCTTGTGTTTGGTTACCCTTTAACCTCTTTATTTTGTGTTTATTGTATTCAAAAAGATGGTGAGTTTTGGTGAAAAGACATGAGAAATAAGTGATTAATTAATGTTGTTGGTTATTTATATGATAATTAGAATGTACAAGAATGGATATGTGTGGAATGACTTAGGGGATAATGATGTCATTTTCCCATCAGAAGGTCACGAGTATGTACTCAAAGCTTCTCAGATTCTATTCCACTCACCAGGTTTGTTGACTTCAAACCATCAAAATATTGAGATGAACATTGCTTTTTTTTTTCTTTTTCAAAATACTTTGGTTGGTATCAAAATATGATAACCGGTGTGAAAATATAATGAGATGAACATTCTTTTAATGATATAACATGTATTTAAAAATGTTGAGAACTGTTAACTTAATGTGGCACTTCATCATTCATCGACATAAAAATAACGTCTACTTAGCTTTATTCATTGTTAACATATTCATTGTTATTTCGTTTCAGTTTTAGTGTTTTATTTCTCTTCGACTCTGACTTTAGCAAAATGTTAGATAAAGCATACTAGTTAGGTTTATCGTAAGCTTATTATCCGTATTATATTTTTATAAATAGTTAATTAATAATCAGTGGTGAAATTTGAACCAAAGTTCAGAGGGAACGGGATAAAAGTAAACTATTTTAAGGAGCGAACTCTATATTTATTAAAAACTTTCCACCATTTGATCGAAAATTTACACCATCCAACCAAAAATTTACACTAATGACAAAAGAAAAAATGGGGCCCAGTCCCAACCCCGTGAAGCTTCGCCCCTGTTAATAATATACTTAACTCTTTTTTTAATATATCATATGTTCGTGTGTGTGATATTAAATAAGAAGAAATGAGAGTATGGAGTAAATACAAGAGAATGACATCTCCTTTTTCTTTCAGTTTATGCTTTTTACTGCCAAGCTTTTATTAACTTCTGCACGCTACGGTCTAAAGCCCAGAGGGTTTTCCTTTACCTTTTTATCGTTGTTTATTTAAGCATATTTTTAATATTAAATTTTGTACATTTTTGTACATACATTTTTATATTAAATTTTGTACATTTTGTACAACTTTTTTAGTACAAAGTAAGAGATGAATATACAATTATACATGTAACAATGATTATACTTTACGTAATTAAACTACGTATGCTAGAATTATCACACCATGATTGTGAAATCATCGCGCAAATGCATGATAATTCCTGTATATTTTTATGACACGCTATGTTTTCTAATGAAAAACATAATTCTTTCTTCTTATGTGATATTTCCATCCATCTTGTTATGTGTGTGTATATATGTACACACACATTTTATTAATTTAATTAATTTTTGTTTGATATCCAATTATTAATTCTATAACTATATGAAATCCTTATAACTTTGTTAAAATCTTTAGTTTATTTACTGAAAATGATAGTAATAAATATTGGAATAAAAATAAATAAATTAGCTATAACTATTTTTCTCATAATTTCTTGATTTATGCGTGTCACATAATATATACAATCTTCCCTCCATCGTTTTAATTTTATAAGATGTTCCCAAAGTGACCCTTAATGATAAAAAGAAGTATGATGGGATAAATTAATTAAAACTTTGCTTATAGTTTGTTACGTGTGTTCTTAGAGAAACACATGCATGTTGACGAGAGTACTCAATCAACGGATGCACCAAAACGCAAGCCATTGACACCAAAACGACACACCGTATTCAACGAAGAAGAAGTATTAGACTTTGAAGAAAAGAGAATACACTACACAAACACTCCATCAAGATGTTCAAAGGGTGTTCGTATCTCCACCACATTATCACCATCATCACCTCCACCATCACTATCTAAGCGGTTCGAGGACGGGGATCCATACCCGACACTGAGTCGTAACTCGCTGCTGCTTCACCTGATGGCGTGCGGCGGCTCGATAGGGTTTAAAGGGAAATCTGATCATCAAGTTGTTTGTCAGCCACCGATGACTACAGCTGCTAGGAAGAGCTGCGGGAGCTCCAGCAGTTTGCTTCTGAAGAAGGCGGTGGCGATGGCGGCCGCGGTGGAGGATGAGATATGCTGCATGTCCGAGAACCCGCGGTTCGGGAACATGCAGGCGGAAGAGAGGGAGTATTTCAGCGGTAGCATCGTCGAGACGATGACCGGAGAAAGAGGTCATGTGACACCCATGTTGAACAAGTCGTCTTCATACACAGAAGAAAGGTTTGCTCTATATTCGTCTTATTAGTTACTTTAATATCAACTTGTGGTAATGCATAAATGTTACTTATCATATTGCTTAAGCGCTATTAGGAAAATAAGATTAATGCAACTTTTTAAAAACATTGCTTTTGTTATAAAAAATATTGCTTTTGTTATAAAAAATGTTATATTATCTAACAATAAAAGTTGCTCTAGATTTAATACAAATTTATTACAATTTTAAATAATAGTTGCATTTGTCAACTAAATATTGCTTTTGTTATAAAAAATGTTATATTATCTAACAATAAAAGTTGCTCTAGATTTAATACAACTTTATCTCATGTAGCTTTTGACAAAAATGTTACCTTAGGCTAACACAATATTTTTAAA
Organism: Flaveria bidentis; assembly: GCA_018326385.1. Lineage (NCBI taxonomy): Eukaryota > Viridiplantae > Streptophyta > Magnoliopsida > Asterales > Asteraceae > Flaveria > Flaveria bidentis. The sequence continues at coordinate 50,511 of BJCM01209253.1, read as the reverse complement.
ATTTAATATAACTTTTTCAAAGTTTAATAAAACGTATTACAAGTATGTATTGGCTTCAGTTTATTGTTATGACATTGTTCTATTTACGACTTTACGAGTTTAAACATTTATTTTAAATATCTTTCTTACATACTTTTCTAAAATCTTGAGTTTTTTTGTGAAAAAGTGGTGATGATATTAATAAATCTAACAAGAAACTATGGAAAACATAGTTAGAACAATTTCTTAAGTAATGAAATGGTGTGAATAATAATAATAATAATCAATGTTTTTTATGGTATCAACAAAACAGATAGTTATTTGTTTGAAGCTTATCAGAGACCAAATTAGTGATAGATATTACATAATGGGTACTGATATATGCAAGAACTTGGTGTCAGGGGGTCCATAACAACACTATCAATGGCAGCAGCAGAAGATGAAGAAATGAAGAGAGAGAAAACAATTGCAGGAAAATGTATTCCAAAGGGATTTGACATGTCATGTATGCGTTGACTTCTTTATTGACTATTTTGTAACTTTTTTCCACCTTGCTTGGTGAATCTTTAAGACTTGATATGACGTGTTACATGGAGCCTCCTGTCCTGTCCGTTTAGAAATATCACTATTATTTTCCGGTTTTAATTTATATTGCTATAATAGAATTTCTTTATTTTTAGTTGTAAGTATTTATATGTTTATCTTTATATGCACCAAAAAGGTTCCATGTTTTCATTATATACTAACGAGTAACGAGTAATCACAATCTACTTTTACATAAAATTTGACTCCCTTTATGATCAAATGGTTATCATAGTAAACTTAAAAGTCAATGCCTTTACATGTTATGTTTGTAATTAAAAATTATGAAAAATAATGGTTACATATATGAAATTACGTGTTACAAAATGTACAATTTAAAGTTACGTGTATGCATGGGTTATGTATATGTAAGTACGTGTTATAAAATGTACAATTTAAAATTACGTGTATGCATGGGTTATGTATATGTAAGTACGTGTTACCATGTGTATAACTACGAGTTGCGTACATGTAACTTATACAAGTTATGTATACATAAGTCGTTTTGTCATCATTGTTGTTTTTTGGAGTTTAAACTAAAATATATATAATGACCTCAAAATATAAGGTTGAAGTTTACTCAAATATATTTTAAACAACTAAAATATTAAATTAATTATGAATTATGTGATTGGGTAGTGGTTGTTCCTACGATTTTTAATTATGAGAATAGTTTTCATTTTATCTTCCAGTGTGATATATTTATGTATAATTGTCCATTTCATAAGAATATATATTTGGTCCAATCATTTCATACGATTTAATCTTTGTAGTTCCTGATATTTGCTAATCTTCAACACTTGCCTTTGGAATGTATATGTATTTACCTTAATATTAATTAAAGTGTAAAGAAACAATTTTTTTTGTACAACTGCTTAAGCAGCATGGTACAAGGTTGCATATGATAGGAATCAAAAGAATGAGAGAGATTGTGTTGCAGAAAACTGGTCAACGGTAGCTGTTTACTCAACGATTTAGTGTTTGTTGTAGATGTGAGAGAGGCAACGGAGAGAAGACGAGAGAGAGGTGACGTCGATTGAAGCTGTAGATGGATCTTGAAAGAACTCAACGATAGTTGTTTCTCCCATAGGCGAATTATTATAGGGTCCGGGAGGGGCCCCCGCCCCCCTTCTTTTTTACGTTACTAGTGTTAATTTTTTGTTCGTTAGTGTAAATTTTTAGTATGATAGTTTGATTTTTTTAGAATATGACGAGCTTGTTCCCATAAAAAGGTTAATTTCGCCCCGGCCCCCTTTATAAAATAGTCCAAACTCCGCCACTGGTTTCTCCTCAGTGATGTCGGGTATAAGGTGGTCGACCGATAGTTGCTTCCAGGGTTTTGTTGTTTCCATCGTTTTCTCCTCGGTGATGGTGGTTATGCGGTGGTCGAGTGGTGGGCATTTCTAGAGTTTCAGTGTTAGCCATTTAGGGCGACTCTTCTACATTTGTCTTTGATAGTCGTAGATAGACCACGGTTATAGTGATGTAACGAGGGGTTTCCACTAAACGAGACACCACCGTTGGAGGAAATGCGGGCTGGACCTCCAACCCTTTTAACGTTTGGGTTAGTTATATAGTGGGTTTAAAAGGGTTGTTTGAGGCTACTTATTGAATTGGACTTTAAGTGGTCTTTTTCCGGTAATATTTATGTATGGATCTAGAGAATTATATTATGAGAATTGTGCACATTTAGATAACAAACTGATCATAGATTTAGGCATGTGCCTAACTTATATTTTTGTGTTAGTGAAAAACTAAAGTCATTGTAGAATATATCATGTAAATTCATGATCATCCTGCATACATTATGGGTTGACTTTTGTATGAGTGAAGAGCTTATGCTACAACCAAGACCATATCTTAATCCTTTTAAGTACAATTTAGTATTAATCTCTACGGCTAAAGAATGCTCTATTGTTTGATCTTTTTTGTTGTTATTTTTCTAGCATAACATTAAACATTAATTACAACTTAAGAATTCATTATTGTTTGATTTTTTTAGTTCATTTTACAACACCATAGGCAGAAAAGTTAGTTTAAATCAATTTAATTCTTAAACGCCGACTATAATGTGTCTAATCTAGTAAAATCCAAAATTAGTTGATCCATCAAGTGTGTATGCAATAATGCAAATCTATTTTTGCCTTGAATAGCTTTTGCAAGGAAAAAACTCTTAGGTAAGGATGCAATATTTTTTCGTTTGCATATGGCATTTGTAAAATGAGTTTTTGTAACACTTCAAATGAATATATCTTTCACTAGGTTAGTCTCGTTATTACACGAAATGAATAAATAAAATAATAAATAATTAGTAATCAAAATTTATGTATTATAAAATTATGCTTGAAGACAAAATATGAGTATATTTACATATAAATAACTACTTTAAGTAAAATAAGCAATGATGAATTTTTCGTAAACTTTGTTTTACATAAAAATTATAATTTTTGAAAATTTTATTTTAAGAAAAATATTTTTTAAGAAAAAATTCGTTGTATTATGTATTTTATAGAAAAGTTATTTTTAAAAGTGTGTTTCAATAAAAATAGGATTTTTATTTATTAAATTATATATATTTTTTATGAAAATGGTAAGAGTAAAATTATTAGTATTCATTATTATTATTATTATTATAGATAAATGAGAAAATTAGTATGATAAGGCTTACAATTGTTTCATGTTTATTCTAGTTTTTTATAGATAGATATATAGGCTAAAACATCATTAATTAAATGGATTATAGTTCGTAAAAATACAAAGAGTTAGATTATAATATTTTAATATTAAATATAATTAAAAATTATATATACCTAATAGTTCAAGAAATAAAACAACTATACTATTTATAACTCTCTTATCTTAATAGTTTCATTTTTAAACATTCGTTTTAAGATTTTTTTATTAAAATTTATTTTTTATCAAAATATTGTTTTTTAACTATAATTTGTAATTATTTTAGTTGTTTTAATAAGACTGGTTTTAAGAATTTCACATTTATATTTTTTTAGGAACAAAATGATTTAAAATATTTGCTTAGAAAAGGTTTAATGTTTTAGAAAAAATTATTATATAATTTTTTTGTTTTTTATTAGATTTTAATTAACAAATGTAATTTTTAACTTCTTTAATAAAATATATATCTTTTAAAAAATATAGTTTGATTTCAAAAAATCTAGATAAGAGAGATAATTATAGCAATTCATTAAAAATTAATTTTTAATAAGAAAAAGAAATTTGTATTAGTATTTAAATTACTATAATACCCTTTGAATTGAAAATCAATGTGTAAATATGTAGAAATTTGAGAAGTTGTAAAAATGTGAGTTAAAAAAATTGACAAGTAGCAAAAACATAGTTTTTATTAATATTGATAAATACACTTTGTTTACGTTACTTAACGGCACCAAATGTGTACGACGCAATGCGCGACACTGTAAGTTATTTCCAATTATATGCGCCCAATTGTTTCTATTTTTGGTAGGTTATCAACAAGTGTTCAAAATTTTGTATCAATTAAGACATGATTAGTGGTTAACTTCTCAAAAGGAGTATGTCTTTATAAAAAAAACCTGATCAACATGTGTAGGGTTGCAAACGAACCGAACGAATACGAATAAGGCTTAAGAAATAAACTTGTTTATGAACTGTTCACGAACACTTATCGAAGGAGATTTCTTGTTCGTGTTCGTTCATTAAGAAAATAAACATGTTCATGAACACTTACCGAACGCAAACGAACATAAACAACTGTTCATGAACATGATGAACACAAAAAAATCATAAACACAAACGAATACAAATTATTATAGATTTAATTTAGAATAAAATTTAATTTTTTTAATTACAAAGATTGCACAAAACTAATAAAAAATAATAAATAGTTAACATATATATCAAAAAATACTTGATATAAATGTTTTTTTGATGAGACAATACAAGCCCTACTGGACAAGATCCAAGGGGATGAGTGATTAAACTTTGTAGATAAGCTAAGTTATAAAGAAACAAGAGATGAGGTTTCGACTGAACAAAATTTAACCGTTAAAGTAAAATGGAATACGAAGAGAGGACTAGATTTTACATGGGAACCAGAGAAGACAATAAGAAAGAAATACCCTTATCGGTTTACAAACTAATGTGATTCCAGAATATAATCCTCTTAAGGGGGAGGATAAGACCCCTTAGCCCAACGGACGGGTTATCATGTGAATAAACAAACTGTGAACACTAATAAATTAAATGAAAAATCCCAAAGGAATTGGGATTCTGGACCAAGCGGACCGCTAAGGTCTAGTATGTCGAACATAGGGATCTCCAAGCAATGAGTTTAAGATTGGGACTCTCAGTCCTATAGTGAACCATGAGGGTTATTACTTTTCTAGATGTGAATATTCCATTTGAAAGATATGAATATTTAGTTTTAGGTTGGTAACGGACTGCCAAGGTTGGCGCAGCATTCCGCAATGGACCCAGTCGGGCAGAATGGGTATTTAAGCCTCAAAACGTGATTTTTCACAATTTCTCCAAACTCATTATTAGTCTACTCTCTCTCTCAACCTAACACACTCATTCTATATGGTTTTAAGGCTATTGGGAGTTCGGTGTGATGATCAAGGTTCTTAGAAACACTCATTGGTGTTACTTGGTTCATAAACGAGCTTGGGAGGTCGGTTTACTTTAGTCAGCCTCTTTCTTCCTTAAATACAAATTATGGTTATAAATGAGCATGTATGTGACGTATGAAAACTCCCGTAGAAAACTCAAATTTGGTGTTGTAAGGTTCTAATACCTTCACATTATGCATTGTTATAAATCATATGGGTAGATAGAAGTTTTTGTAAAAACCTAACCGGTAGATGATGATTAGGATGCATGTGATATTTATGATCTATGAATGATCACATTTTGATAAACAGACTTGTGAAAGGACAAGAATCTACATAACTATGAAATAGATAATAAAATGTCATTTCATAACCATGACTATTTCATGAGAGTTTACACAATAGGGATTTTGTGTGGTGACTAGGTCTAGTCACTATGTTGGGAGTATACGTAAACCCTAACTGTTCAACGCATGTTCTCAAGAGTTATGATGGAAACATCTACCTGATTTGTAGAACTCTAACCTGATGTCACGGATGTGACTAGGGCAGCTTAGCTTATATTATATCGTGTGGAGGACCTGAGAGATTTCATGGTCAATAAGGAAGTGTGATGACGTGAAGGTTAATGTGTTACCGGATTGTAAAGCGCTCGTGACTCGTCGAACAATGTACGGACATACTTGAAAGTGTATCATTACGAGTATAACTCACCTATTTTCTTAATTTTTTTTAGGATTGTATCTGAGCTGGTTAAACATGTTGGTAAAATGTTTTATGTGTGTATAATGGTAAGTTAAATTGCCCCCAATCTATTGGTATATCTATTGGTTATTGGAGTCATGGGAAATCACTAAGATGAGTGAATGGGTTCTAGACTTAGTCCTTGATCACCTTAGGGCATATATGCGCTTAGTTAGATCAATCTAGGTAGGAAAGGCCTCACTATAGGCATTGGTGTGAGGATGGGCTCGAGAATGAGTTATCGATCACTGAGGTTGAAGTCCTTCTGGATTGGTCGGGAGTGCAAGATCGCTAGTGTTGTCTGTCACCGGAGAGTGCAAGATCACTAGGGTTGTCTGCGACCCAATAGTGCAGGATCCTTCTACTTTCTGCTACTCGTATATTGTGACGTGTCAAGATTCGATCACTCGAGCCGCAATTAACCCACCTACCATCATGTTGTGAAAGCCAAAGTGACATGTATGTTGACGGACACTTCCTTAAGCGTGAGGGCGTTAGTGTGACTTGATTTGACAAACAATTTGCATACATACCTGGTTATTTTGTCTAATTGTTTTAGAATCTTGGTTATGACTCATCAATAATGTTATTGTTGATGTGTTTTAGCTCATGATGTAGGAGTTAGAGATACCAGGAGGCATTAGCTATGTGAAGAAGACTTGGTGGATATGAATAAATAATATCTTCATACGGAAGATAGGGGTTGGATTAGAACTGCCTAGACACTAATAAGTTTTAATCTAGACAAGTTTTTATAGTCTTGTATGTTAAGTCTTTTGTTGTGTGTCTTTTGTTGTGTTATGTTGTGATGCCACTAAAAACACTCAAATGTGTTTTTAATGGCTAGATATCACCTTGTTTGTCCCACTCCACTTAATCTACACTATAACTAATTCACAAAATCTATCGTGGAGTCATGAACATGACTCGAACCCTTAATCTAAACTGAAGGTTCACCACTCTAACTCAAAAGAACTTTATCATGGGATGCAACCATTTCGCCCATGGCTTCCTAAATAAGATCATGGGTTTCCTTTAGAGAGGGTTAAGGGTGCGGTCCCAACTAAAAAACTTATATGTTTGGCCGAATAAAATAGCACTTAGAGTTAATCTTGGTTTTCATCCCTGAGTTTTGTAAATTGTCTCCATTTGAGTACCAACGTTTATTGTGTCTTCATTATTGGCCTAAGTTTTGCAAATCATGTTCGTTTTAGTCCAATTTACTAACGGTGGTAACTTTTTCCGTTACGTTAGTGTTAAATGACCAAAACACCCTTCATTTAAAAATAAACACACAAATCCAATCAATAAACACAATCACTTATGTTTTCACTCCTCTTTATAAAAAAATGCCATCACTAAAACCCTTGGTCACCATCACCATAGGCACCTTAACATCACAGCTGACCACCGCCCTTCTCCACTACGGCGCCTCTACCACGAGCCGGTTGAGCACCCCGGCCACTAGGAGCGACCGAACGACTACTTCTGGAACCGAACCCCTCCTTCGCTGGGCCAATCAAGGAAGTGGGAAGTCTGGGATCTACATTGCTACGTCACTAAATTCCTCACCATTGTCATCCTTGGCGTCAGACTCAACGCTAAGCCCGATCTAACCTTAGAAACTTGGCGCACCAAAAGCCACTCGAATTGAGGCTCAACACCTTAATGCAACTGATGAACCTGATTGATTGTTCAATTGCATGTGTCTGGTAATGTTTTTCCGGTGTTTTACTTGTTCGCATGGTGTTTTTCTTCAAAGTGGCGGTGGAGGCGGTTGTAGGAAGGTGAAGGAAACATATTAGGTTTTTAGAGGTGATTGTGGATTAGGTTTTCAGTGGTGGTTCTGGTTGTTGGTGTTATGATGGAATTAATGTGGCAGTTGTGGTGGGGGAGGAGAGTTGAAGGTCTGGCAGTGGTGATGGGGGAGGAAAATTGAATACGAAAGGATGGGGGAGGGAATGGTTTGGGGTGGTACGGTTCTTGCCGAAGGGTGGGGGTGTTACGGTGGTTGCCGAACGACGCCATTTTGATATCGATTCATCAAGCCTAATCAAAAAAATTTTATAACGGTCCAAACTCACCTAAGATAGCTAGGGTAAGTTGGGCCGATCCACAGGAAATATATGGAAAGTGTGGTTCAACTCGTAAAGTTTAAGGGTTTATTGAAAATACTTTTAACTTAACTAAATTGCAAAAAGTACTTATATCAAAAAGTAAAATTGATTGTAACTAATGGTGAGAGAAATAATCCTCTCTAGGGTTCAGGTTTATGACCCAGGCTTGCTCTTTTAGTTTAACGAGTCACATAGACATAACCAAATTAACTCGTTCTAAGATAATGAATTGAATGAAACTGTGCCTACGCACTTATCCGGATCATACCCTACGTTTTTTTACCCCAATCCCATCCACAATTGACGTTTACAGATGAAAAGAAATCTAAAACATTCAAGAACAGAACAATTGGATTGAAGATAAAACACGTATTTTAAAATCTCAAAACTATTAATAATGTTACTCGGTTTAATTCACCGTGTTCAAACTTTAAGATTAACAAAAAACATTCAAGAACAAGTCATAGTATAAACCTTACCACCCGGAGAAGATCACGGGTGGATTAGCCAAACATGGAAACGAAAAACAACTCAAAATCAAAAGTAAACATGGTATCTAACATTAAAGATTCAAACCGAATGATAAAAATGAGATCTTGAGCCTTGAAATCGCCTTCGGAAGCCTCCTGGATCGATTGGGGTCGTTCGGGAACCTTGGGGGCGGCTTAAAGTGAAAAGTCCTCCTCTAAACCTAAAAATTCCACCTTTTATTCACGTTTTTTCGTCACTGGCCGCTGTAGGTCACCTCACCGCCGTAGGCTACTTTGGTTGCCTTCTGCCCTCTTTTGCTAATTCTTCTCTGACACCACCGTAGGGCATCACCCTCTCGCGGCCAAAAGCTCTCTTTTTTTTCTTTCAATCTTCTTTTCTTCATAAATAATTCATTCGGACTCCGTTTTCTTCCACGTTTTCGGCCACGTTCTCGTAATTGAATTCTCTATCACCTCATCTATTATGATCTTCATTTATCATCCATATACATTCTTCAAATCACGTAAAATCATCGCCTTTAACCTTCAAAACACCAAATCATCGTAGTTAACTTATTCAACACAATACTTTATATATAAGTTCATCAAACACATTAAAGTTAACTATTTAATCATGATAAACATCGTTCTAAGCCCCTTACATCAGTGGTTGCCGAAGGGTGGAGGTGGTGGTGTGTGCTGGTAGTTTTGTGTGGTGCGAGGTGTTATGGTGTGTGTCGGTGGTGGTGTGTGGTGACTGTGGTGTGTGGTGACGGTGGTGTGTAGTGGCGGTGCTATGGAGAAGGAAGAAAGAGGGAGAGTGAGATGATGATAATCTTTATAGTTCTTAGGGGTATTTTGGTAATTTTAAAAAATCTAAGAGAAAATATTAATAATGTTAGTCAAAATGACGAAAATAGAAACAATTTGCAAAAGTCAGGTTAATAATGGAGATAAAAATAAACATTGATATTTAAGTAGAGACTATTTGTAAAACACAGGGACGAAAACTGATATTAACTCTAACACTTATTATTCGAGACATAATCGTATAATTTTTGTTTAAAAAATAGTTTGACTGCACCTCCGAGGCTCCCACCCATGGACCCAAAAGCGTTGATATGCGATCATGAGATGTGCATTTATTACTTTCTTTATTGCGTAGATCCGGCTTCGATGGGTTACACACTTGTTGTTCCATTAAGTATGCTCTTGCACATGACAAAGATGCCCAATTTTACATCCTCACTTTTGAGTACCAAGTGTGCAACTTAAGTTCAACACAATACACGCCATTACAATCTCTAAAAATTTCTATATATTTTTAAACAACAAAAAATATCTCATCGGTAAATCGACTGCTTGGTTATGCTTTTGTATGACTGAATTTTTTAATAAATAACCGAACAAATCCAATCATTTCCAAAAATAAAATAAGTTGTAATAACTTGAAAACCGAAACAATTCATTCTAAAATAACAAACAGTCACTCATCTAATCTTACCTGTCAAATAAATTTGGTTAAAAAGTGATTTCATACTACGCAAGTGTTAGAAGATGTAATGTGGTTTCCTCTCGTAATAAATGAAGCAGTTGCAAGTGGCGTATGACTCGCGTTAATTGAATACCAATGTGTAGCAGTAGCACGCACACATGGCACGTGATCAGATCTCACTTTGCTCATCAATCATCATATCCAAATTCAACACCATTTATCTATATATTCCCACTCTATCTATCCCCACAATCAATCATACACTCGTTACTTTGATCGTATTATCTTCTGCTTCACCAACGAACTATGGCAAAACTGTTGCTCCTCTTCGCCCTCTGCCTCCTTCCGGCCCTTTCCACCGCCACCGTCGACCCCATCGCTCACCCCTTCCGCCTCAAAGGCCGCGTCTACTGCGACACTTGTCGCGCCGGATTCGAGACATCAGTCACCAAATACTTGGCAGGTATATATGTACATACATCCACTTCTTTTCATCAACTTTCTAAATTACAGTTTGTTTAGGGTAGTTTCTAGTTTGAAAATGGTTTCATAGTGGTTTATGAAGAGTCCACTGATTGACTCCGCTTTGGTGACTAGCAGATTCTAGACTGACATGTTTTATAGGTCATCACACTGCAAGAAGTACAATTAATAAATTAGAGTCCGCTTGTTAAAGTAGCAGACTCTTAATATATGTGCACTATACAAGAAACAAATCGAAACCCAACTCTAAAACCAACATAAATCTAAAAAACTCATATGTTCTTTTTGTGAAGGTTAAATTTGGTGAAACTTATAATATTCTTTTGTGATATGTATGCAGGTGCTAAGGTTAGAGTTGAATGCAGAGACAGGGATTCACTGAACCTAAGGTACACCTTAGAGGCCGTGACCGATGTGAGTGGAACCTACGAGATGGAAGTTAACTCCGATCATGGCGATCAGAAATGCGAGTGCACCCTTGTGAGCAGCCCGGACCCCGAATGTGACCAGCCCAACATTGGTCGTAACCGAGCCACTGTCATCCTTACACGCAACAACGGCATGAACCAAAACGCTCGTTACGCTAACGCGATGGGTTTCTTGAAGAAAACCCCCTTGGCTGGCTGCACCGAGCTCATCAGATCTTACTTTGCCGAGGACATCTAGTTTGATTCCTTATAGTTTTATTGGTTTTTAAAAGATATTGCATGATATGGTAAAATGTCTCATTTGCTGAAGAATAATAACTCAATACAGTTTAGTGCGTCTTATATTGTCCCATTGCTCGTAATGGTACAATCAGATGTTGCTTAATTAGTTCTTCCTATTATATATTTGATTAACAAATTATGCGTGTGTTCTTCTACGTACAATCTCTATTCGATCTGCATACTAACAAAGAATAATATGCTACTTTACAATTAACATCCCAATAATCATCTAATAACTTGAAAAAATTAAATTGGACGCGACACAATTAGCCATCTTAAGATGAAGGTCCTGGATTCGATCCCGGGGAAATGTATAATTAGAAAGTGTGTAGGTAAGATGGTTTAAGAATTGATTGATTATTTCCATTCAATAAAGTTACACTATATAGAGATGAACCGGGTCCGTGGGTTACGACAGTAAACTCTAAATACTATATTTCGATACTCCTCTTTAGTTAGAGCGGTAGAAAATTAAAGATTTGTCGTTCTCATCCAAAAGTTTCTTTTTTCTCTTTTAGGTTTTTGACTTTTTAAACAATTTACATTTTCATTTATTTTTGTTAACTTAGTTATATATGTTTGTTAAATTAAGGGCATTTAAGTCATTATATAAATAACTTAATTTAAGTTTTTTTTATTTATATAATAATTTAAATGTTCTTACTTAACAAATACAATTAACTAAGTTAATGAAAATGAATAAAAAAAATAATTTTTTAAAAGTCAAAGACTCAAAAGAGAGAAAAGAAGCTTATAGGATGAAAATAATAAAACAGACAAAAACTCAGGAACAAAAATAATAATTAACTCTTTTAACAAAGAGCATTTTTATTTTTAAGTTGGTTCCATTTGCGTAAATGAATGTTGGTGTGCAAAACTCGACATGTTATTTTATGTGGGAATGATGCGGAAACAACACATCATATTCTCATGAAAATGTGACTCCTCAAAAATTATATGGAATTTGGTGCAAAGGTGGTAGAGGTGCTTGGTGGCAAATGCTGTTTCGATACAACATCTTGATTTCTCTTGGGAAGTTAGTGGTGATGGTGTAATCAAAAAAACAACAACTGTCTTAATTTTGACAACATTATAGCATATATAAAATTAGTAAAATGAAAAGTGTTTCAGCAACAAAATTCATTTCCTAGAATCAGGATAGGATTTGATTACGTTGTTGTCATGTTATGTATTCGTTTAACTAGGTTAAATTTAAAGGAAAATTTCATTTATTAGATTGAAGAAAGTGGTGTGATTTTAATGTGAGCTCCTTTTAGCTGTAAATTATGTATCCATTCCCTAAGAAAAACCTTAATCCTTTTCACCTGAAAATGATTATAATACAATAAAGTAATTTAATAGGCGCTCTTAAGAATGTTTTGTTTGACATTATTATCTCATCTCATGGCTACAATACCCAAAGATCCTCTCCTGTGTATGACTGTATCTCCTACCGTTTGCATATTCTTGCTTTTTCTTTATTGCCCCTTTTTCATCGTTATGATACTGACCCACATTGCAATCACTAAAAAGTAAAAACCCTTGTTTCACACCCTTTATTGAAACTGATTTCAATCTTCAGACCTTCATCGTTCCTTATTGTTCTTAACAATTTCACACTTCACTCTTAGCAAATGCACATTCTCCTCCTGAATCTTTGTTCTTCATTCGCCATTCCAAGGGTTTCATGAGAAATTATCATTTGGGTTTCTACTCATTTCTTGGATTTAACTGTTTTCTTGAGTAAATTGTCGATTCCACCAGGTGGGCTTGCTTTTGCTTCCTGAAAAACACAATCTTTAGGCTAAATTTGCTACATTTCAAGAATGGGGATATCACATTCAAAAGGAGAGAGGTGTGAAGCTTTGCGATTGTGCAAAGAAAGAAAGAGGTTCATCAAAAAGGCTATTGATTCAAGGTACGATTTTGCAGCAGCTCATCTTGCTTATGTTCAATCTCTTCGTGACATTGGAGTTGCCCTGAGAAGATTTGCAGAGGCTGAAGTGTTGTTAGATTCATCTCCCCCAACAGAAACTGACAAAACCCCTGCACATTCGCCACACCCATCACCATCTCCACCACATATTGGTGTTGGTGTTGGTGGTGGTGATGGTGGGGGTGGTGGCAGTCCCCATCAGCTTCCTGTTTCAAGAGTAAGTTACATGAGGTCTGGTGGGGCTAATGCAGTGACTGTTAGTCTTAATCCATCTGTGATTGATATTAGTGCTAGGGTTTATGTAGATGATGTTGATTCTGTGCCCTTTACAATGCCACCACCGCCACCTCCACCTGAATCAGCATCTTCTTGGGATTATTTTGATCCTGCTGATGAAAGTGAGAGCTTTAGATTTGTGGGTCATGATGGGTTTCATGTGAATTTTGATGATATGAGTGTGCACAAACAGCTTAATGTTAAAGATTCTGACACACATGAAGGATTCGTAACACCTCCTGAGCCTGTGATGAAGGATCAAAATAGGCATGATAATGTTGTTAATGCGGTTGCTTCAAATAGTGAAGTAAGAGCGGTAGAATCTGATGATGGAGGCGATTCTGCTGCTGGAGCTTTGATATGCAGAACTTCTCAAACTGAATCGAACAAGGATAGCTGTTTGACTGAGGGAGAAAGGGAGGATCCTTCTGAGTTTATCACACATAGGGCTAAAGATTTTCTTTCTAGCATCAAAGAAATCGAGAGTAGGTTCTTTCGAGCATTTGAATCTGGTAAAGAAGTTTCAAGAATGCTTGAGGTAGATAAAACCCGGGTTGGCTATTCGGAGTCTAAAGGTATCCTATGATTTGAATCGGATTTTGCTTTGTTTCCTTCAAATTTATATGCTTTCAGATGTTACTTATTTGTAAATATCCAATATAGGTAGCTCAACAGCATCAACTTTGTTGCATTGTTGCAAAGGAAATACAACACTCGTTTCACATGGTAAATATCATGGCTTTTGTTATCCTTGGTGTAGTATCAAGTAAACGAAATTGTAACTATTTGTAGGGCAAAGTAATTAACATCTGATATGTAATTCTTATCTAAACTGTGTTCTTGTATTAAAGTAGTGTAAAACTGCAAACCATGCCACTGCTTGTTAGAAACTACATGATCCTCTTTGGTTTGCAACTTTGCATATTCACATCGTGTAACTTTTTGCTAGTTTTTTCAAATATATAGAAGAATGAGAAAATAAAATTATATTATTCTTTTGCATTCCATCAACAAAAACAAAATGATATGGTGGTTGATAAGCGGTGGGGAAATCTAGACATTGTCTTTTCATAGACTCGTTGAGGAACAACAAACTCGTGTGGGCATACAGGAAGATACAAACATAACTTGGTAAATGACTCTTATCGAACACACATTTTTCCCTTAGGACATGATATTGTTTGACACTTAATCATAAAGTTTTAACAAATAGGTCCTTAATCTTTAAGTCTTTAATTCATCTAACACTAAATCATACACTTTTATTGAAAAAAATCTTAACAAGAAACCTTTACTCTATCTATACAATGGAAACATCTTTAGGTATTGTTAATATGTTAATTGTTGGATATCTTGTTGTTCTTTTTCATGGAATTTAGATTCAATATTGTTGTTTTCCTTTCATTAAAGTTTATATTGTGTGTTTTCACTTATAGATGTGGCAAATATCATTACATGGAAAAGATCTAATTCGTTACATTCATCATCTTCACGGAACCCTCTAGCGACACCATCAAAAGATGTTAATGATGACAGTGGAAGTGATTTTTTCGAAGAGTTTTGCATGATTGCGGGAAGTCATTCTTCAACTCTTGATAGGCTGTATGCATGGGAAAGGAAACTCTACGATGAAGTGAAGGTAATCTCTTAACCTCCTTTCTTCCTCACACTCAATTTTGTTTTTAAAGAAATGTTTGATAAGGTGTTTTTCATTTGCGAAGAAATGTACCACAGGATTGCCTTCTGGATCAGCTTCAACAACTCATCTAAGACTATTGTAGAAAACATATGACTGATTATGTAAATCTTAGTCTTGTACATTACTTTCAAACCCACCTATTTCTAAACTCCTAATAAGTAGAAAATCAAAGACTTTCAATCAAGCTACTTAAGGCCTTAATAAGTTTAGGCTTTAAGATTTCCCTATTTTAAGTCTCTTATTTGGTAACTTAGATTTTTTTTATGCTAATGAATACATAATATATTTAAGTGGCTAACTAGAAATAACCCATAGTTTAGCCCGTTAGGCAAAATGCACCCTAAAAACGTAAGTAGAATAGTAGATTAATTCAATCGGGCTTGTTGATGTCGATTTCCTTTTATTGTGTTATCTTCTCATGAATTTTTATTATTATCTTGATCAAGTCAACTCGTGCTTAAAGTCCACCGACACTTGATGCAAAGCTTGCCATGTATTTCTTCTTATTTTGCTCGTTAGGTTCACGTCACTATACCTCACTTCCAATTCAAAATTGTGGGATTACCAAAGTCCCCATGATCCCCGTCTACCTAGGTAGTTAAAGGCTCGACGGGCACTCAAGGCGCGAAGGGTGGGCCAAGACAAGCAAGGCGCACGTCTGTCCAGGCCATATTTAGTTGTTTTAGACTTGTTTTCAGCTGATTTAGACTGTTTTTTGGCTTGTTTAGACCGGATTTTGCTGGTTCAGACCGCTTGGAATCACTTTGGGTTGGTTCAGACACATTTTTGCTGGTTCAAGCAGGTTTTTCTTAGTTCAGTGCACCTTTGTGCCTTTCTACGCTTGAGGTGGTTTGGCACCTTTAACTTCATAGTCATATAGTCTTTGTTCACTTTGTATCATAGAGTGTCAAATTCATTATGGAACCTCCACTTCCACTAACCCATCAAGCCAAAATTTTTGGACATGATGGTATCCACTTTAGTCCCCCAACCTTTTTACTAATCACAAAGTGTTTCCCATTTAATCCAACTTACCCCACGTTCCCTTGCTTAAGACCCCAAAAGTAACGATTTTATTTTTATTGTAATTTGTGAGACGCTATTTTTTAGAGTTTTAAGAAGCGACGAGTTGTATAGCGGAAGACTCACTAACATCAACTTAATAGAGTGAGATGACCCCTTATATATTAGTTGAGATTTCGAAGAACAAATTTGGGTGTCAATCACATATTCACACCTTTTTACTCTTCAACATGACACTTGCTTTCACCAACTGATAAAAAACCTAAATAATAAATAAGGAACAAGTCATGTGAAAATTTGATGGAACATTAGAACATACCATATGCTCCATTAGTCCATTTCATGACATCACGTCCACCCTATGGATGTGACTTTTTGATAAACTAACTTTGAGGTGTGAAACTTGCTGAAAACTTTTTAGGAATCAGAGGAGAGAGACCACATTCATCGAATAAGATCTCAATGGCTAATTCTTCTTTCTGCTACATTTTCCTCTGATATTTAGAATGTGTTTCTTTTCTATGTACCCCCATTGTTGCCTCAAGATATGTTCAACCATTAACATTACAAATTTACCACCCCATCGCTGCATCATGATAAGTTCAACAGTTAGCGCGGTTGCTTCCACCCAATTGCAATTTGCAACCAAGACTTAAAAAATAATGAAACCAAGAACTGCACAAAATTAAACCAAATAAATACTTGGGTAGTTGGGTGTATTTTAATTTGAAAAAAAACCTCAAATAGTGTTCTTCAATTTAGAATAATGGTGTTCTGCAGGCCAGTGAATCTATCAGGAAGGTGTATGACAGAAAGTGTGACCAGCTTAGACACCAATTTGCAAAGGATCTCAAAACTCATGTGATGGATAAAACTCGAGCTCTGGTGAAAGATCTTCATTCAAGAATCATTGTTGCACTGCATACCGTTGATTCCATATCAAAACGGATTGAAAAAATGAGGGACGAAGAGTTGCAACCACAACTTTTGGAACTCATTCAAGGGTAAGTATCATTTTATTACAGCTGATTATTCGATTTAAAATTATTGAACATCACTTTCAATACCTGTGCAGATTAAACCGGATGTGGAAGGCGATGCTGGAGTGCCATCACGCGCAGTATATAACCATCTCATTAGCTTACCACTTGAAAAAATCAAAAAATGGAAATCATCAAGAAGAAACAAAGAAACAGATTATGGATGAGCTTAAACACAAGATTGAATGCTTTGGCTTAAGCTTTACAGACATGGTCAACAGTCAAACTTGGTACGTCGAATCCATCAACAGCTGGCTCCAAAACTGCATCATTCAACCAAAAGAACGTGTTAAAAAACGACCCTTTTCTCCTCGAAGATACGTGGCCCCACCTATATTCGTTATCTGTCGGGATTGGTCAGCTGGGATCCAAGCTTTGCCATCTCAACAACTGAGCGACGCCATTAAAGCATTTTTATCTCATCTCCACGAGCATTCGGTTATAGACTGCGAGGAGAATAAAGGTGAAGAGACATGGAATGATGATGTGAAATTGCAGTCAATGCATTTGAGTTTGACTAAGGTTCTGGATGGATTGACCAAGTTTTCAGAGTCTTCATTGAAGATGTATGAAGATATTAAGCAGAAGAGTGACAGCGCGCTAAACGCTTATTCTAATTACAGGCCACCAGCAAGAGCTTTTAGTATATGAAATTCAACTCCAATGTATTTGTGAAGACTAGCATGTGTTTTGTGAAGTAATAGTAAACTTAGTCCAATCTTTAGCTTTCCTTTATGAGCTAGTATTATGTTCTGTTGTATTACTATGGTTGCAAGTTAGAATTTGGGTTCTTTTAAGCTAATTTGTCTGTGTTTTCTGATTTTATCCATTTATGTCATATAACCGTTATATGCACCGTTATGATGGTACTTAATCAAGTGCTTTGGTATTGTGCTGAAACCACAATCCTTGACTACTTTGGTTGGTATCATTTTAGGGTGTCAACCCTTCATAAGCAATATTATTGTATAGTAATAATCTAAATGGCTAAAAAGAATGATCAAACAGAACGATTCGGTTTCATAAAATCTATATCAACTGATCGAATTGAACGGTTAATTATGATATTTCTCTAAGAGAAAACTTTTACCACATAAGTTTTAACTCATAAAAGAATATTTAATATCTTATCAATTACGAAATAGTAATAGTAAAATGAAACATAAAAATTAATCTTCTTTCTTAATGATCATTTTAGACCGTGAACATCCTAATGATGTCCTCATGTCCATGTGGACTTCAACGTGTGAAAACTTAGTCTTTGTCATGTTTTTATATGTATAAAACACAGTATAAAGTAATAATTCAAATTATCAAAAGTCTTAATGTTCAAACGAACCAATTATTTTCAAGATATTGAATTTATATTAGTTTAGTAATTTCGTACCTACCACCCCTAACCCTTTGCCACCTCAACTACACTTCGATTAATTAAACAATAAAAAATTATGTTATAGAAATAAAAACGTAATTGTAAGGACACATAAGCATCTATTACTTTCTTGTTGTTATTACTTATTATTATTATTATTATTTTTGTAATGTGTGCCAAATTCAAGAACCCAAAGAAAATACAGGAAAAAAGAATATGAAAGAAATCAAACGCAAGAAGCGTGTGATCCATGTGCTATTTATTGCCATTATTATGTGGTTTATCTTGTAACACAAAACACAAACACACAGCAAAGAAGAAGAAGAAGAAGAAGAAGACGACAATGGCGACACTTAAGCTACCATCAACTATCCCTTCTCCTTATGAAGACTGTGAGCAACTTCGAAAAGCTTTTGCAGGTGATCATTGTTTTGAGTTTTCTCTTAAACCCATTTCCATTTTGTTCATTTTTTTATTATTGTTTTAGATCTATGTTGTCTTTGTCTCCGATCATCTCGATCATATCTTTCATTCTGTTTTTGGTATGTTTTCTTGTTGATCCGTGAATCCATCAACAGCTCTATCTCAGTCAATGCTTTTGTGACGATCAATTTGCTTCCATTGATTTGTGTTTGATCAGATTAAAGATTTGGTCACACTTGTACAAACTGTGGTTTATTTTATCAATTCTAACATCCCCTTTTTAGAAGATTAATTGCATCAAAACTGTGTATGATTAATTAGTTCATAAAAAGCTTTGGCTCACATTATACAGGTCTTTTTGGGAGGCTGATGGTAGTTAAATTGACAGACTTGATGATCAATTAATCTTACAATTGTATCATTTGTGATTGAAAAAATTATTTGAAGTTGCTTGCTTCTTGATTTCTGTAGAGATATTTCTATGAATATGAATAAAGATGGGACATGTGATGATAAGCAATTATATTGTGAAGTATAAGAGAAGTTGTTTACTGTCAAAAAGGAGATAAATTTCAAGAACAGAAAATGTGATGTACATAATGGGAGTTCTTAATCTTGGATTTTTATCTTCTTATCTACATTAGCGGAGCTGCTTTTGTACGTCGGAATCAAATACATTTGGTTAGTGTTTCTGGCGTAAAAGGTGAAAAAAAATCATCAAACCACCGAAAGTATGAAGCTGGATAGGTGACTTATAAAGTAATTTCAGTAGATGTGTGACCTTAATGATAAAACTTGGATGGGTTAATGACCTCTTTATACAATACCCCTTTTGTCAATTACTTACAATTTTCATTTTTTATTACTTTTCATACACTATGATTTGCATCTTTGGAAGTAATATGTTTCTCTCAAAAGGTGTACGTGTTTTAGAACAGAGGCTAAATCTGAAACATAGTTTATTAATCAACAAATAAGAATTCAAGTAGATTTGTTTTTCATTTTTCAAGTTTTCTTCTTAAGATCAAGCCTAGAGCAAGATTTATAATCTACATAAATTTCAATTTTGAGATTATTCGACTCTAGTGAGTATCAATCATTCTTATTGTGCATGATTGCATAATGAAAAGATTCCAGTCATTTTATGTAACTTTATGTGCCACCTCTTGTCAAGTTAATTTTATTAAAACAATGAATTTACGTCACGTTTGATTGACTCGGAGTTTAATTCTTTATAGGTTGGGGAACAAACGAGGAATTGATCATTAAGATTCTTGCCCATAGAGATGGAGCTCAGCGCAAAAAGATCCAAGAGACATATTTTGAAACATATGGTGAAGACCTTCTCAAAGATTTGGATTCCGAGCTTTCAAGTGATTTTCAGGTTACTTTGAGTCTAGCTTTCTATTTCAATATGTTACCAAACGACCTACTTTACAACCTCTAGTTTAGTATGAATTCAACTTATGGAATATATAATGCTTCTTATAAACAGCGGGCAGTGATGTTGTGGACACTAGAGCCAGCTGAGCGTGATGCATATTTAGTTAACGAAGCAACAAAGAGACTGAGTGCTAGCAATTGGGTTATTATGGAAGTTGCATGCACCAGGTCTTCTCAGCAATTGCTTTCTGCAAGGAAAGCATATCATGCTAAATACAAGAAATCCATGGAGGAAGATATTGCACATCACACATCCGGGGATTTCCGAAAGGTATAATTGATAGGCCATCAATAGGTTTCTACACCAAAAAATGCTGAAGCGTGTACTGATTATGGATAGTTGATTTGGCGTGTGTTTTATCTCAAATGGGTCATATGGGTCATTTTAGCTAAACGGGTCAAGAAGTCTAATCCTTATTCATACAGCCTTCTAAATCTTTCTAGTCAAGATTTAGCTTGTTATTGTTATTGTACTTGATGCTTTATTTACTTAAAAAAGACAAAAGGTGTTTGCATGGCGATTTATGCAGCTATTTTTTTCATCCTGCAGCTTTTAGTTCCTCTTGTGAGCGCCTTCAGGTACGAGGGAGATGAGGTAAACATGACGTTAGCCAAATCAGAGGCTAAAATACTCCATCAGAAGATCTGTGACAAAACTTACAATGATGATGAGCTGATCAGGATTCTTACCACTAGGAGCAAACCTCAGCTCAATGCAACATTCAACCACTACAACGATCATATTGGAAACGCCATCACCAAGGTATTATTATGTAACCCAATCCGACCCATTGTAAAATGGTCTGTCCATCTTGTCACTATTTATGGGTTTCTATCATTTCAACCTCTTGACCCAAAAATTTAAACTTTACAGGACTTGAAAGCTGATGCAGAAGACGAATATCTAAAACTTTTGAGGGCAACCATCAAGTGCTTGACTGTTCCAGAGAAATATTATGAGAAGGCTCTTCGATTGGCAATCAATAAACTTGGAACAGACGAAAAGGCTCTGACACGTGTTGTCATCACGCGTGCAGAGGTTGATCTGCAGCGTATTGCTGAAGAATACCAGCGAAGGAACAGCGTGCCTTTGGATCGTGCAATTGCAGGCGATACGTCTGGAGATTATGAGAGAATGCTTCTTGCACTGATGGGCCATGGTGATGCTTGAGGATCTTGTTTTTTTATTTTGATTTCATGAATGATCTTGCAGGGTTTGGTCTATTATGTATGTGAGTTTGTTTATTGTTTAATTTTCATGTGAGTTTGTGTTTGCTGTTTAACTTTAATAAATTTTATAAATAAATGAGATGTCTATACCCATATCACTCAAGAGCAACAAAGGGAGCCCATAAAACAACCACATATTCAGCTAGCAGCTAGCAGCTAGCAGCCATTGTTCATCAAACTTTAGAATTCATATATCGATCATAATAATTAGAAAATAATAAATATGCTACATATATATTAATTGGTTTGTATAAATAGTAGTGAAGTGCGTGTTTTCTTAATACACAGATTGAATAAATAAAATATTAAAAAAGTATTAATAAAAATTTATGTATTATAAAATCATGTTTGAAGATAAAATATGATTATGATTACATATAAATAGCTACTTTAAGCAAATAAACAATAATGTATTTTTCTTAAACACTTTTTTTACTAAAAAATTGTGATTTTTAAATATATTGTTTTTAAGAAAAATGATTTTTTTAAAATTTCATTGTATTCTATATTTTATAATTTTTTTTTGTTTTTTTAAATGTGCGTATTTAATAAATAATAGGTTTTTATTTTATTAAATTATACATTTTTTAATTTGAAAATGGTATGAGTAATATTATTAATATTCAATATTATTATTAATAATATAAAGAAATGAGAAAGTTAGTATAATGAGATTTACAATTGTTTTATGCTTATTTTAGTTTTTTATAGATAGATAGATAGCCTAAAAACTCATTAAATAAATAAATTAAATTTTAATATAAAGTATATATGTAAAATAAACATGAATAATTAGAGTATAAAATTTACATATAAAATATAATTAAAATTATATATACGTAATAGTTCAAGAAATAAAACAATTATAACATTTTTTATCTCTATTATGTAAATAGTTTTATTTTTAAACATTCGTTTAAGATTTTTTTATTAAAAAGATTTATTTTTATAAAAATATTGACTTTTAAAAAATCTAACTTAGAATTATTCTGGTTATTTTAATAAGGTTTTTTTTAAAATATTTCACATGTTTATAATTTTTTTAAAAATAAAAAAATTTAAAATATTTTGTTTAAAAAAATTTTGTGTTTTAGAAAATTTCATATTATATAAAACTTTAGTTTTTGTTATTTAGATTTTAATTAAAAGATGTGACTTCTAATTCACTTCATAAAATATTTTTTATAAAAAGATAGTTTGATTTTAAAAAAATTAGATAAGAGAGAGAAACATAGCAATTAATAAAATTTATATTTAATAAGAGAGAAATTATATGAGTATTTAAATTACTAAAATACCCTTTTTGAGAGAAAATTAATATGTGGATGTATAAAAAATTGACAAGTTGTAAAAACATGGATAAAATAAGAACAAATGACAAAAAAAACATTGTTTTATTAGATGCTATAGATTTCGATTAAGAATGCATATGACAACTTTATGATCAACATGTACTCTGAAAGTTTGATATTAGAAATTATATATATATTGTTATAAAATAATTAATCATAAATGTATAAATCATCATCAATTTATTCCTACTTATGATATCCTTGACAATTAGGTTATAAAGATGAATGGCTCACGTTCATCAAGTGTCACAAAATCAAAAACCTAGATCATGGTGGCCAAGGATGGAGATGACATGTGTCGTGGTTATGTTAATTCAATCCGACAACTCAACAACCAAAAAATCAACACTCATCATCTATGCTTTCCAACAAAACATGAAATTGAGAAAAAAAAACGATATGTCTCCTCTTCTAAAATCAACACTTTTTATCGGATTCAAAATCAAGAATTGAGAAAAAAAAGAGGGGCTTGAATCATGAGAAAAAGTTACTAGAATAAGTATTTTGATAATTTTACACTACATCTAAGAAACTTTGACACAAGTTAGCATTAGAACTCAAACTTGTACAAAATGTAACTAGGAATTTAACTTTAAAAACTTAGACCCTAATAATACTACAGTCAAACCATAAATTTTTATTAGGTTTGATGTGTTAGTTGTTTATGTAAATAATTTTTTATTCTTATGATGTGTTAGTTGCTTTGAATATGGCCATTCACGAGCCGAGTCAAACCGAGCGGACCATGCTCGTGCTTGGTTTGTTTCCAAACTAAATAGAGTTGATCAACTCGTTTACAACCGTGCGGGAAATCGAACGAGTATTTTCCGAGCTTTAATTTTTTCGTCAAGCGAGTGCAAACGAGCGACGAATAATTTTTACAATTCAACTATCTAGTGCGTAATACGATTTATATTGCAATGAGAGACGGTGAGTCGGTGACAATATTGGGTCTTAGGTCTTAATAAATTAAAAATCAACCCCTTTTCGTAACATAAATTTGTCATAAATGACAATACGTTGTGGCTGACGATAAGGCTAAGGCTGTAGCTGATGAGACGGAAAACATATTACAGAAAACGACACGTGTGAGCAGGAGATAATCGACTAAGAGTAAGAGCGAAGTCAAAACTTGCCTCTTAGCGACTTAAAATTTCACTTTTATGTTTAGTGCTAAATTTTTTATTAGGTTAATTGTTCTAAGTTTATTTAAATATAATTGTATATTTGCATATATACTGGGCCAAATCTACTAAAGTGATATGTATAAAATATATGCATAAAAAAATCGATCGCCCCGACCCGAGCATACCTTTGCTCATGTTTGTCTCGTTTACAAACCGATCCGATCCAGTCGACTCGTTTACAACCGAACAGAACTTGAAACGAGTATTTTTCAAAAAATATTGAATGAGAATCGAACAAGTAACGAGTGCCAAACGCTTTAAACAACCCTAGCACATGTTTGATTGGGTTTTTTTGCTTTCTTTATTTGTAATTAATCAAGTGAAGAGTCTTTTTACAAGTTAAAAGTCCAAAAGGCAATTATTTTACTTTTAAACTTTACGTCCTTTTTAATGAATAAAATAATGATTAAAAGGGTGTTCGTATCCCCATATGGATTCGGATAGCCTATACACTTACAAATTCGAATCTTGGAAGAGAAGTGGAGCATTTGGCTAAGATTTACTTCAACTATTATTATGACTTGCAATTACAACTTCGTGGGTGGCTACAATTTATTATTTATGAAAGAACACATATAATTGGGCTATGCTTCGTCATGCAACCTTATGTTCAAGAGGGTATATCATATCGTAGCTTCTTTTAATAAGTTATAGATCGAGTATATTGATTTCTTTCTTGTATAATATGAAAGGAATCACCACTCAACTTTTTGACATTCAACAAAATGACCACCACTTGTATCTTCACGCTAATCTAGTTGTTGATCATATCTATTTTTCTCACTAACTTAATTTAGCTCACTAAATATTATATTCTCTTATAAATTAAGCTAGTGGATTTTTGTCACGCATTGTGTCTGCTACGTTTTGAATAAATTTTATATTAAACATAATAGAAATAAATAAGTCGTAGTTGTATATCCAAATTAAAAAATATGTTACTTTATGGAAAAGAATTAAAAATATATTTTATTCAACTCGAGTAAGTTTTAAATAAAATTTATATCAAGAACTAAATAAAAGCAATTATAATACTAACATAACAGTAGATTTTAAAAGATAACTATATTTTGGGAGTTTAAAAAAACCAACTCTATTTTCATAACTTGTAATTTTATATTTTCTGCATTACTATTCATCTCATGTGCGCTTTTTGTAAGTAGTGGTGATATAATAGAAGAGAATGTACGTAAAGCTAGCTAGGCTTTTATAATGGCTTTTGAAATGTGTTAAGAGTTTATTTTATTTATTCTTTTTGTGAAGCTAAAATCTTAAAAGATCCCTTGGTGATCTCCAAAGATTGTTATGATAAAACAATGGAGTCCCATAGTCTTTCAAGTATCTTTACAACACATTAGGCATTCAATCACATGAGCTTTAGTTGGGTCGGTTGATTTTTCTCCTTTTATATTAGATTTTGGGTTATCCAATATCTATATATAAATACCACACCCATCATTTGCACACCATATCACCCAAAACAATTTGATCCTTTCTCTCTCTCTCTCTCTCTTTTTCTCATCAATTCAAACCTTACACATATTCAAAACATACACAAAACATACAAGAATGGATGCACTAAAAGATTTATCATCTCTTCATTGTGAATTGAAGATCATGAATGCTAAAAACATCCAACTTACCAACTCTAGTGGTTACTTGTTTGTTAGATGCTATCTTTCGGCAGGAAACAACAAAAGGGTGCGAGTGGATAGCCGAGAAGTGTCTCCGAATGGAGACTTATCTTGGAATGAATCATTCTCCTTGGATTGCATAGGGACTAAGCAATCTATGGACATGATCATTCACGGATCGATTGTTTTGGAGCTTCGTTGGAGGAGCAATTCGCTTGCGTCGTTTGGAAGGTCACAAGTCGTGGGAAGAGGCGAGGTGTCTTGGAGAGGTGTTTTTGAGTCACCAAACATGGAACTAGAGAGGTGTGTGATGATGGAGTCGAAGAAAAAAGGCGTGAAAGCGCCTTCGGTTCGTTTAGGTATGAAGATTGTAGTGCCTTCTTGTGGTGGAGATTTGGTAGTAAGGAAGATGAATAAATGGGATGAAAGTTGTGGATGTTGCCATGGTGATTGTTGTAACAATTCATGTGTAGATAGTGAGTTTTTTCTCATAGGAGCTGCTTTGGATGCTTTGTAGACAAAGTGATCGAAAGTGTAAGTGTTAGGAATCAAGAGATCGAGATGTTAATTGGTTTAGTAGACAAGAGTTTGTAGTTTGTTAATTGACAACAAATGTGAAATTTCTTTTTGCTGATCATCTTTGAACTAGTATGTGTGGTTTATGTTTTTCTTTCTTTAACATGTTAAACTAAAAGGAAAACTGGTCAACTCAGTTGAACATATAAAAATAGAATTTAATAGCGATTACAAATCAAGTGTACTGTGGACTTCCCATCCAAAAAGTCGATGAGTTTCTTAAATATATAAAAATACTATCAAATCCTTTATCATTATAAATATCATTCGATATTCAATATAATTATATAATCTTAACGTTATATCTAATTTATTCTCAATAGTAATTGACCCTATAACATGCATAGTAAAGATCAACAAAGCCAAGAACTAGTAGTAGAAAATATGAAGCGATAAAGCCAAAGATGAATAATATACATGAAAGGTATATGACAAAAGATCAATTGAGAAAACATCAAAAATTTTAGACAAGGTCTAACAAATATATTAAAGTTTTATAGAAATAAGCTTATAAATTTAATAAAGTTCTATAAAACAGCATTTTTACAAAAAAATAAATTATTTAGATTTTCAACATTTAGTTATCTATATAATAGATGAAAGATAGCTACACTATAGTTTTATGAACTTTTACTCTGACCACAAAACTTTAGTTATTTAATTATCTACTTCTACTTCAAAACCCCTTTATACACAACCAACTTTTTCATATTACTTTGTTTTATTCTTTGATGACTGAAATAATTAACATTAAATATTTTTATTGCTCCCATATTTTTATTATAATTAATATTAAATATATTTTGTGCCATTCTTATTATTTTTAAAAATAATCATAATTATCAAGTGGTTTGTGCATAAAAGTGTTGTACCTCATGCATATCAAGTGATTTGTGCTTTAAAGTGTTATACCATGTGTTTTTTGGGTTGTACTTAATTTTTGTCTTTATTATTAAATATTTAACTTTTTTATTTTAACTTAATACTTTATATATTTACAATTACAATTTAAGCTCAATATACTTTTTACTTTTAATTTTGGTCCTATTTATTTGATATTATACAAATTTTTAGTTTACGTATCGGTCTAAATTTTGGGAGTTAACATGACACAACGTGCGTATGTGTTTCAACGTTTTTACACTTACTTTTTGTTTAACGTTTCCATCGCACGCACTGGTCCTAAATTACTTACTTATTATTTCATATGTTTTATGGTTTGCCTGTGTGCTTTAATTTTTTTACGTCTACTTTTCATTTGTTTTATTTTTTGGTGTTTATGCGTTTCGCTTGCGTGATTCATCGTTTTAATTTTTTTTTAATATGAGTTTTTCGGTGTTGGTGGTTATTGACGGTAGTGTGCCATTGGTGCTATTTGATATGATTTTACGCCCCTGCAACGTAGGGTATAATACTAGTTTTTATCTAAATTTCAAATGCCTCATTGTAGAGTGTTGATTGTTATTTATGTTTTGACAAGTTTTTTAAATACTTTCGAATGCAACGTTACTAATGCTTATGAATTTTCAAAAAAGTTTAGCATACAATGTGATATTTTCGTAAGAAGTTTATAAGGCGGAGGTAAAATTATCACGCAAGAATGATTTACACTTGTGTAGTAATTATCACGCCTGAATTGTGGAATCTGTGGTGAAATTATCATGCAAAATAGACAATAAACACACAAGAACTTTATACACTTCATACAAAAAATGCACTTGGCATAGTACATAACATTTCTCTATTTGTATCTATGTTTTGATATAATTTCTTTTAAGTTCATCAATGTATTTATTAAAATTTATAGTGTTAAAGATAACATAATTTGTTATTTTTATTATTATTTGTTGGCTTAATGGATTTAAATACTCCCAACTATTGGGAATTGGCCGTTGTCACCCTCAAGTATCATTTTAGCGAATATAACTCTCAAATAAACACCTGGTGTTTGTATCACCCATCGTTTGTTAGAACCCTAACGCCATTAACTATCTGATGATGTGGCACACATATGTGTACATGCCTCACTTGTGTAGTAACTGACGTGGTTAATTAAAACTTCAAAATAGTGCGAGTTGTAACAAATGACGAGTGATACAGACACCGAAGTGTTTACTTGGGAGTTATATTCGTCAAAATGGTACTTGGGGGTGACAACGGCCAATTCCCAATAGTTGGGAATATTTAAATCCATTAAGCCTTGTTTTTTATAGATTATATAATTTTTTGTTATATATCATTGTGTTTTACAATTAGAAGTAGGGCTGCAACGAACCGAACAAACACGAACAAGGCCTTGTTCGTGTTCGTTCGTTAAAAAATAAACTTATTCATAAACTGTTCACGAACACTTATCGAACGAGATTTCTTGTTCGTGTTCGTTCATTAAGAAAATGAACTGTCCACGAACACTTACTGAACGCAAACGAACACAAACAACTGTTCATGAACATGATAAACACAAAAAAATTTATAAACACAAACGAATACAAATTATTATAGATTTTTTGGAATAAAATTTATATTTTTTATTACAATGATTACATAAAATTAATAAAAAATAATAAGTAGTTAACATATATATAAAAAAATACTTGATATAATAGTCATAAAAATAACTAACATAATAATTAAGAATATAAGCGAACATAAACGAACACTTTATCGAACGTTCACGAACGAACACTAACGAACATAAATGAACACATTATCGAACGTTCGCGAACATAAATGAACGAACACGGGTTGTGTTCATGTTCGTTCGATTAACTAAACGAACGGAATTTGCGTGTTCGTGTTCGTTCATTTATTAAATGAAAGAACATAAATGAACTTCCCGTCGAATGGTTCACGAACTGTTCGCTGAACGTTCAGTTCATTTGCAACCCTAATTAGAAGTAATGATGTTATTTTATCAATGATTTTTCAAATTTTATAGTGTTCAAGATAACATAATAACTATCAAAAAACATGATAAGACGTTATACTATTTTGTCATTTTTTAAATCTATTAGATTAATTAGTTATTAATTTGTTATTGCATTTTACATATTAGAGATACACATCTATGTTATTGCATCATTATATGTTTTTAGAATTTATTATTATAGAAAAACACAATACTATATATTCAAAAAAGGCTTAATGGATTTAAATACTCCTAACTATTGGGAGTTGGCCGCTGCCACCCCAAGTATCATTTTGGCGAATATAACTCCCAAGTAAACATTTTAGTGGCTGCATCACTCGTCGTTTGTTAGAACCCGCATTATCCTGAAGTTTGAATTAACCACGTCAGCTGCCAACCAAGGGAGGCATGAACACATATGTGTGCCACATCATCAGATAGTTATGTCGTAAGGGTTTTAACAAACGACGGGTGATACAGACACCAAAGTGTTTACTTGGGAGTTATATTCACCAAAATGATACTTGGGGGTGGCAGCAGTCAATTTCCAATAGTTTAGAGTACTTAAATCCATTAAGCATTCAGAAAAAAACATAATAACTAACAAAAACACACAATAAAATACACTAAAGATACAATGACGAGTAATGAGCTTAAAATGTAAAAAAGATTATTGTCTTTTTATATAACAATATTATACTTGTTTTAAAGATTAAACCATTCGTTTTTATGGAGTATTTTTTATAAAAATAATAACATATATATAAGTCATGAACGTTTGAAAAAAATAAAAAAACTTAAGAAAAGTCAACAAAAGTGATTATGTTTAAAATTACTAATCTAATAAACTTTTTATTTACAGTTTAATTTCAACCATTGACTAAAAAAATATTAATAGTTGAGATAACTTTTTACTACTTTTAATTATAATTTTTTTTATTTGAACTCTTCCGTATTCAAATCCTTGCTCGTAAGCAAAACAAGTTTTGATTCCTCTTCTATATACCAAGACTAATTCCACTTAATTATAAATCACTAATTCCACATTGTAATGTTTTCTAGATTTTAAATACATTGGTGCGACACAACAACGTATAATTTCTACTCACGTTTCTATATAACATTCAATACGGACTTCCGCAACACGTAACCATAACCCATGGTGAAATCGTGTTTATTCTTATCTATATTTTATAATATATTTTATTTAAAACGAAGTTGGATCGAATATGATATGTTTTTACTTTTAAAATATTCTACATTTCAATTCAAGTCTTATACTAAACCACGCCGTCTCAAATATCTTATACTTCTAAAGAAATGCAATTTGTTGGTATGAATTTTTCCGTCATGTTAAATCTTACTAGTTATTTCTAATTGAAGCTTAAAACTATATATCATTGTTGCGATCACTACCAAAGTATATTCAGGTTGCCGAAGAAATTGGTGCAGCCACTTGCATGGGCGGACTTAAGAAGGGTAGGGAGGAGTCAACTGACCTCGCAGATTTTTCCCGCTATGTGTAATATGTATTGACGGTTTGTTATTGATCCCGTGTATTTTTTTAATTCTGATCCTGATAAAAAAAATTATGACTCCTAAACCTCATTTTTATTGGAATGGTTAATCCATTAAAAGTTAGAATAATCACCAATATGTTTATTTTGAATAAAATCTCTAAGCTCATTTATTTAACTAAACACCTAACACGTATTTCATTAATCTAGTAACATTCCTTAATTATCTATAATTTTTTTAGAAGAATACCTTAAACAAAACTTGCATTTGCTACTTTAAGAAATACGTTTTTAAGAATGTTTTGATTAATGATGTAATGGATATTTTTCAAGAGATGAAAAGACACATAAAAACAAATATAAATGTAATGTGTTTTCTTTTTTAATAAAATCGTATCTTTATCAAATGTCTTATAATATGATTGTAATTTGTTTTGTGTGACCTGACCTGACCTGACCTGACCGAAACCCAAATTTATAGCATTGAGTTGAGATATACACGTTTATTCGAAAACTGAAAAACCAACCCTGGAGAAAAAAAATTTTGGATCCGCCCCTGCCCACTTGTATATATTGGCAGTTCAATGCACCCCATGATGTTGCTCTTATGGTGTAATTGATTTTGCCATCGATTAGGTGATGATATAGTAGTGGGGTTGAGAGATGATTATGTTGGGTTCTTCGTTTTTCTTAATTTATTCTATATATGTATATGTTCTTCATCATTTGATTTACTATTTGATTCAATGGAGAGTGTTCTGACTTCTAAGCAATCAAGATTCATCACATGACGTTGTTGTAGAGAGTAGGATCGAAGAAAATTTCTATGCAACAACAAAAAACCATGGTTTAGTGTTGATAAGTAGATGATTAAGTACTATAACTTAAAATAGTGTACATTGTAGAGATAAGATCGAAATGAGTTTGGTTAGGTGATGAATTATAGGTTCTGGCTAAGAACTGCAGGTGTCAAGTGGATCAAACGAATCTCAATAAGGTGTTATCAATGTTTTCAAAACCATACTGGACAACGAACCGATCGTTTTAACGGTTTGTTGGTTAGATCGATCGGACTGATTGAACCGGCTTTGAAACCGGATGACATCATATTAATATTATTCTATATATTTAATTAGTTAAAAAGTAAAATATCAAAAA
Organism: Flaveria bidentis; assembly: GCA_018326385.1. NCBI lineage: Eukaryota > Viridiplantae > Streptophyta > Magnoliopsida > Asterales > Asteraceae > Flaveria > Flaveria bidentis. Next base: position 18,553 of record BJCM01209253.1, on the reverse strand, counting down.
TACTATATTATTAAGGTGAATTTACACTTTTTATTATAATATGATTACATTATTATTAAAATATGTATCATGAATTAATAAATAAAAATTAACATTAAAAAAATAAAAAAGTTTAAAAATCAAGTCCGCCAACCAAAAAAGGTTCAAAACACACAACTGGACTGGTTCTATGGCTATTTTCTAATCCGATCAACACCAGTTTATTTCCGGTTCTAAAAACATTGGTTATTAAACTCTTGTAGTGGGATTTCAAAAATTAGAAAAATTATCATTAGGTAATGTTATTCATTACTAATGACAATAACTTCATTGTGCCATCATCTTCTTTACCAACCTCATTGACATTTTTGAATCCCTTAAATTATAATAGAAAACGTCATTTGTAACTAAAAGATAGGTCTATGAAGAGGGTGACACATTTGTCCCACCAAGTATAGTAAGTAAACTTAGTTTGGCTTAAAAGTTGATGGCTTTCAAGCAATACTTCACCTTAATTTCTTATAAAACCTTTTCCAGTTACATATATCTTCTATTTGGATATTACTAAATAGGATCAATGCAAGTAACAAAACTGGTTAGAATGAAACTAATTCAGATGAAAAATGAGATCAATTTATCTATTAAATACTACAACAAGAGCACGATATATATATATATATATATATATATATATATATATATATCCCATCAAAAACTATTTGATATTACGTACAAGGACACGCTAAATATTTCCTTGTGTAACAATGCTAGCAATAACAATAGAGTTAACATGTTTAACCGATAAATCTTAAAAATAAATACTAGTCACAAAATATTCAATTTACTAGTTACACATATGACATATATATTAGAATATGGCATGGTACTAATATACCTTCTCTATGTTAATTACTCTAACATGTCCTAGTGGTTGTTATGATTTCAACACGTATAGTGAATAAAAAAAGAACAAAACTACAAATAGAAATATATATTATAATAAATATATAGTACGTTTTGGAATATACAATAGAAAGATGAGATCGAAATGTGAAGATGTAAATCTTCCCTTATATATAAATATAATATATGCACATAAAGAGAGAATTGAACTAACGTACTCAGAATATGAACGCACTTCAATATTTCCATGAGATCTCTAGCTAACTTCATAATTATTAATCTCCAGTACATGTTCCTAAATAGTGTCCAAAAGTCAAATCCCATGTGACTCCACCATACAATTAATTTCATCATCATCAATTCATCATATCCTTTTCTTAAAGTCTCCAATTAACCTAGCTACTAATTCCATCAAGCTATATAGTATTCACACACATAACTAATTCATTAACTAATGCCCAAATCTTCAACTCATGTCATTGCATTGCTAACATTATCATCACATACTCTAATCATGTACTAACTTTCAAACTCATATTAGTTATATATATATCACTAATATCATGTCATTAATTGATGATCATCTTTCATACCAAATTTCAGTTCCTGACGCCACAAGTTCTTCATCAAGTCTTGAGCTTGTTGTTGTGGGTGTTGCTGCAGCTGAGATGATATCCTGTAAACTGGTGAGGTGCTCATGAATCTGAGTCGTTTGTTCGATCGAACCGAACCGGTTTGTAGAATTAAGGGTTTGTGCTATATTAGGGTTCAGAAGTGGTGATTGGTTGAGGGAAATATTATAAGGAAACTTGATGATAGGGTTTTGCATGGTGTTGAGAAGATTATAGTTAGAAGGTAGTTGAGCAGTTAGGTTATGATCAAAGTTGTTGGTGTTGCATGATCTCATCATCATGGTGGATGATCTACCAAACATATCATCAAAAGCACTTGATGTAAATGGTGGTGGAGGGATGCCTGTGAACTCCTGAACCATAGCTCTAAAGTTCTCAGTGTTTGTGGTCAAGACAGTGGTTGGTGGTCTTCGCGAGGCTCTTGATCGCTTCTTCGGGTTGCGAGTGGGCGGAAGAGGGGCGGCTGCTGCGGTGGTGGTGAGCGGAGATGATGGAAGTGGTGGTGGTGGTGGTTGTGAAGATGAAGGTAACAAGTGGTGGTAAGGTAGATGTGGTGGTTGAAAGAGCAAAGGGTTAGTGGTGTTGTTGTTGATCTGATCATGAATATTGTGATGGTAGATATGGTGGTTGAAAGGTGGTGGTTGGTGAAGGGTGGTGATCAAGTGGGAATCTTGAACCGCGGTGGCGCGTGAATCGCACTCTTGTTCATGATCAGCACCAGTACTTGATGAGTGTAAGCTGCCACTGTTGTTTGCAGAATCCATATATGATTATTTAAGTTGTATGAAAGGATGTTATAATATCAAATTAGAAACATAAGGAATTGAAGATCTCAATTAATCTTATCTTGTGGGGAATCTAGTGATGAGATGAAGGATTGATGGAAAATTAATGAAAAAGGAGTGCATGTAAAGAATGAAGCAAATTGGATGGTGGTGATTAGCTAGAATAGATTAAATAGTTAGGGTTTCCATAACATAAGAAAGAAGTGAAGAGAAGAGAACAAAAGGCATCAAATATGGATGATAGAGAAAAGTGATGGTGGGAGAGAAAGCTGCTAAGTTTCCACTAGAAACAAGTGGGGACATGGGTATATATAGCATACTACAATCATATCATACGATATTATCATATATAGCTAATATAGGGTTGTGATAAACTAACCTCACACACTTTTTAACTTTTTTTTTTACAGACCGACAAGCATCATCTACTGTACGTTTATTTTATTATTAAAATCATTATACATGCATTTTACATGATTTAAACTTATAATTTGTTTTTTAATTATATTGTCTTACCATAATGTTTTTTTCAAAAATGATTTGTACCTAAATTAGTTATACTTATTTTTTTATTTATACTAAATAGATTCTGTTGATTAAATATATTTAAATGGACTTTATAGTATCTTCATTGTTAATCATTCAAACACGTACACACAAACAACTCATCACACTTGACAGAGCATATATATTCCTAATATATCATCCTTAAAAAAAATCTTATTTTTACTTCAATTCTACATACTTTTTCAAACACTGTATGTTTAATACTATCTATACTAATAAATTATAATAATTATCAGTTATATTGTTATTTTCTATCATGTACAAGTTATATATTTTCTTTGAAAGCTCTATTTAGTATAGTCCACATGTACTTACCACAATAAATTTAGAATTTTATTAAAATCTTGACTTCAAAATAGTTTAATTAATAAAAATCATAATTTCTTTCTAGAAATAAATAAATTTTCGCTATAAATACTTTATTGAGACTTAATTTTCTAGCAATTAATACAATTTAATTTGTAGCTAATTATTGTTAAAAATTAAATACTTTAATAAGGTATATAAAAAGGCTAGCTTATGGATATTTATATTTAATAAAATCTTTTTAATGCTATTGTTTATAAGTTAAACATGTTTGTTATATATAATAATTTTATTAATATGTAATCTGTAACATATATTAAATTATATACATTTATATATATATAAATAATTTATTATATAATATACTTTTTTTATTTCAAACCGTATAACACTCAGGTATCTAACCTAGTATGAATTATATCTAACATTGCGCGTGTTTTCCTGTTTGATGTCATATCACCTTTAAAACTGTAACATAGCGATAGATCGAGGTGCTCTTACTGAAATTAAAGGAGGGTATATGTGTAATATGTTAAGTTTAGCCGTTTTTTATAAAATAATATATGTGTAATTATTATGTGGTTCAAACTGAAGGTGTGAAACGAAGAAAAAAGGATAGATCGTTGTTTAGTCATACTAGTACTAGTCTATATATATAAACAAATCGTATATTTAATTATGTAAGAGAAAAAGATAATCATTTATGTTCGATGTGTTTCAGAAAGGCATAATTCTATTGAATCTGGGTCAAATTGTTAGGTTTGCTGTCTCTCTCTTTTTTGGTTCCAAATGTTATGTTAAATAATTACATTTTCAAGCCTAATATATTAAATATAAAACCAGACATTCTTTAACTCAGTTACTTTCGATCTTATACCATTTACAATACAAATTACGGAACATGTATTATTTCAATTTTTGATTTCACTGAAAACTATTTAAAAATAAGAGATATGTTAACAAATCCTGAAACGTTTGTTATAGATGCACCTAGTGGAATAAATAGACACGCGGTAAGGCCCTTTATGGGTCGTATGCTTCGTAATCAATACACAAAGTTTGTAGGAAGTCCAATCAGTCATTCACTACCTCACGAGCCGTGAGGATATATATGACAGTTAACATATCTTATGGCATTTAGAGTACTTTACGGTTGTTTCATTGCTCCTATATACAAGCCTATTGTCCTTTACGAGTCGTTTTGTGTTACATGAATTTAATAGATTTGATTTTATTTAATGATACGATGTGTTATCGTCATGTATTTTTGTATTTATTGGATTATTTGAGAAAATGTAATATTTCTCGATATGTATGCCAAATATACGATATATAAACTGTTATATGTTAATTCATTTCATTGGTCAATTTTGTATTTATTTCTCTGTTTAGTTAATTACAATGTAACATGAACCATGTCGATATGGAACATTAATTATCTTTTTGACAGCGAGGGTTCTAACTATTACAAGGATGAAGTTTCTAACTGTTACGGCCAGTACGGGTCGAACTACTACGATGGTGATGGCGGCGATAATAATGATAAGGGCAGTGATAACGACGATTACGACAGTGATAGTTCTGAAAAGAGAGGGTTATACGAGATGAATCAAGTATAACATAAGTTATTCTTAGTTGTCATGTTTATTAAAGTTTGACTATACAATATGAAATTGTCGAGTGCTCTAGTCTCGTGATGAATTGGTTAATCCGGCATGTAATAAAGGACGAGAGAATGACTATGTCTTGTCACAAAATGATCCAAGAGAAACACAAGCGGTATCATTATGAAAATATGGCTGAAATGTGAACGTGATAGTGTATTAAAAAGGACGCCTACCATTATAACCTGTATAAATATTTGTACAAAGAGAGCAACCTATCAGTTTGAACCACAAGAGAAATAGGAAGTAGACTAAGGCGACTGTATAATGATGGCAATACAATATGAGGATTAAGGAGCCAAAGGAAAAAAATAGGGGGTGAACTCTATATTATATATAAAATTTTGAATTATTGAGCCAGAAATTAAAACTACTTACGAGAAAAAAATAGGGGGACTCACTACGTTCCGTCTATGGTAATTATTATATACAACCATGAAGATAATGAACATCTCGAGGAATACGCATACGCTACCCATTAAAAAAAGCTTGTTATGGTGAAGCAGTTGACTGACAAAAACATAAAGTAAGTCGTGTAACATTCTTGGGACAATAAGGAAACAGAAGCCTAACAGAAGCGGCAAAATGGTAGGTTGGATTGGGTTGGTTGTTAGGTTAGGATGGATTTGGGTCTGAATGGGTTTGGGTTAGGATAGATTATTTAGAAAAAAAAAGTCAGGATGAGTTTGGGTTAGGATGAGTTCGGGTCAAAATGGATCATTTTAAAAAAAAAGCCAATACTATTTTACTAGTTTTTTACAATCCAACAACACATATAGACAGATGCTTATACAAACTCAAAAGGATACATATACGACTTCATCTATAAATTGTGGTACATTCAATAAAGTGACGATGATGGTGCGATAATGAAGCGGATGCCCGACTGTAGGTGTGGTGGTGGTGAGCGATGAAACTCAACAAAGGTGGAGACTGATGTGGAGCTCGACTGTAGGTGCGGTGTTCGATGGTGTTGCGGTGGTGGTGCGCGATGAAACTCGGCCAAGGTGACCAATTTGAGTGAAAGAAACTTTGACTTATTGTGACTTGAAGCTCTAATTTTGAAAACACATCTTGACCTATGTTTATTTTTTTTTCAAATAAGTTTTCAACCCATCTTGACCCCCTTGTGTTTTTTATTCAATCTATTCTAACTCATCTCTATTTTTAAAACACCCATTATGACTCAATATCACATTCATGAACTTCTTTTGTCATCTCTACCTAACAACGTGTCTAGCATAAGAACTATATATAACTCTCACACGAAGATATCATTTTCTCCATACTACGCCAACACAAATATATACACCTCTCACATAGACGAAGCTACAAATATAGTAGATAGAGTTTGTTTATTCACCCCCACATCCCACACTCTATGGTGTGCGTACCTGAATGTGTTGATGATAGACACGACTTATAAAAAACTAACGTGTACAAGATGTCATTTGTTCAAATAATTGGTGTGACGTCATCCCTAAAATCGTTTTTTTGTTACTTATAGCAGTTATTGATCTAGAGTGTGAGGTCAACTTCAAATGGGTGTTAGAACCCTAAGAGATACACTGGAGCAGAAGTGTATCTAACCCTGCATCATAATAACAGAAAGAAACATTGCTATGATTAAAGACTGAAGAAATTTTTTCTAATGTTGTACGACTACAATGAAGATGACACATATCGGAAAACTTATTAAACATGGCAAGGCCAATTTTTTGAATGAAGGTTGGGAAGCTTTTGAGCATTTGTGGTAAGTACTGATCAACTCTAGCACACAGGCCATATACACATACAATTACAACCATCTTTATTGGAGATTGATACCCCAAACATCCAAGTAATCTTCCTACTGTTATAATGATTTATCGTTTGTATTATTTTATTTATGTATTGTTTATTAATTTGAGATTTTACTTAGTAGTTTTAATCTGATTAAAAAATAATTGCATGGACCCTTGTAAAGAAAATTTTATGTCTGCATGGATAGAAACCAGGTCAAGATATGACCAACATGTGCAGAGCCAACATATTTACTAAAATGTTACCTTGACGCAGGTAATAAAACCCCATATAGATTATTTCCTTTATCAATAGTTATTAAATACCTAGAATTTTACTAAAAAGGATTTTTTTTACCGGAAGCAAGATAATTATAATGCTTCAGCACAATCAAAACATGCTTTTTCGACTTGCTAGTTCATGAGATTAACAGGATACACCACCTGATAACATCCAACTTGATATTCCATGAAATTGTCAACTTACTTCACTCGAGAAACAAAAACCAACCAGCTAACTTATCCAGTAAAATGGTCATCTTTGTAACAAGCTAAAAGCATAATTATAATCTCTACTCCAAGTTGAGCGGCATTGTTAATTTTTCCATTCATTTGGTGCTGTACGCAAGTATATAACCCACTAGGCTAGGGTCTAGTTTAGAGATGTTCTCCATCTCTATGTATAATATAATAACCTTGTAAAGTCAAAAAACACATGATATACACAAATGTTCAGAACAACATTTTGATTTGTGATATCAAGACAATGAAATGATGTCGTTACACGTTACACGTCTTGCAAGCCAGGCATAAGCAGGTAAGCAGACAAAAGTCAAAATGTAAGTACTTCTTTTTCCTAGTACCACTACAAGTCTGGAGCAAATGTTCATAGGATTTCATCTAGTACCATATCATGATAATAATAATAATAATGTACAGATAAAATACCGTTTCTATGCAACTCCTTAACACAAACATTTTAAATCATATCATTTACAATATAAAGCTAAGAAAGAAGGCATATGGCACAATGAACCAGGTTCAACAAAGCAAATTAAGGTTCAGATAGTCATATAGGCGTCGTCGTCACCCAACAACGCATCAAGATCAATCAAATCCTCATCAAAGTCAACAGCTTCTTCTGAACTCTCCAGAGCCTTATCATACACAGCCTGCCCACAAAAGTTACCCAAAAATATAAGCAACTAATATACCAACGTATCAAATTTTGATTTATCTTTCTTTTCCATGGTTTTGGAACCTTTGACCAACGTGTCTGAACACTGGATATACATTTCACGTGCAAGCACCACAAAAATGTTGTTTGAAAGCATGTTAATGAAACGTACCTTGCTTTCCTGCATATCATTGACAACATTGAGCAATCTACGGTATTGATCTCTTGCCTCGGGATACTGAACCATAGATTTGACCCTTGCAAGGGCCTTCTGCAAGCGCTGCTCGGTTTGTTTCCTGCCTTCCTTAAAAAAATCATCATCCTCCTCTTTTGATGACTTAACTTCATTCGCAACTTCAGCACTCGCTTCAGGCTTAAAACCTCTCAAACCGCTTCCCTTACGCCTCCACCGTAAGATTACCTTGTCCAGTATTCCCACCGACCATACTATCTTCTTGTAGTTCTTCCTCACCTGGTGACCTCTAACATGTGCCTAGAAAACCATAAATTAACATCATTCTACAACTTCCCATCAGATATAGATTGAACTTAAAAGAAACTTGTAGCATGATTTAACATCATATGTGGCAATTCCAACCAATTTACTTATCAATAGGTCAAACACGAAGAAAGAAAAAAGTTGCTTAATTCCCCATAAACCATATAATTCGTTTACTTGAAAAAATTAAATGAAAACTGAAGCACAGAACCTATTTACAAATATCTCTAAAATCAGAAGAAGTGGTTCAGGTCAACCCAGCATGATCTATTTGTGCCAAAGACTACCTCTTTACCAATCCACCTCCATTTTGCCAACTGTATATTTAATATGGTACAGACAGTATGCTAAAGTTAACGCAGTAATATACAGACTGTGTAGCTGCAAGCACAATAGTTATTGAAGAGATGTGAATAGTTTACCTGAATTTTGACGACTCTTTGCCTCATTATAAGAAAATCTTTTCTCCCTTTCCAACTGCGAAATTTATTCTGTATGCGTACAGCAGCAGCATGTACTGGCTCATCATGCTGTCCTGTCTTGGGTGTCTTTAAAGCAAGTAGCGATAGAGCACGCTCATCTGATAATCCAAATTCACTACCGCCATGCTCTTTTAGCTGCTTTTTTTGGAATGATTGCACCCGAAAGACTTGATGTATTCTAGCAGCAGCTTGGGTAGCATTACAAACAGCAGCTAAAGAATCCTTCAACGACAAACCATCCCCGTAAATCACTGGAGTTGGAGTTCTTTCGGTGACCGTTTGCACAGCTTTGGAAGCGGAAGCATCACCACCCTCCTTGCCAGCAGCAGCAGCATCCTTTAGTTTAAGAAGTTGGAGGTGAGTACTTAAGGCAGCTTCAGCACAATAACCTGCAATTCCTTTATTTCCTTTGCTAGAAGCCAAGTCTGCAGGTGTTCTGCCTGATGGGTATCTTGGAGATGGATCTGTCAATGCTCCAGCTGCTGCACCTTGTGAAATCAAGAAAGCCACCGTACGCTCTCTGCAAAACCATGCAAACATTCAATCCTTATTGCTGGATCCAGAGAGTTGACATATATCAATGTTCGCACATCAAGTTTTCTAGTAAGCCAGACATATTCATGGACTTGCTAGCAAACAAAACTGAACTTAAAAATTAAACCAAAAACACATTTAAGAGGTATTTGGATTTGCATTTTCATAATGGTTATGTGATGATACATAATCAGAGTCAGATAATCAGTTGTAATAAAATCAGCTATGAAAGAGTGTTTAGATGTCATTCGACCATTTGAATTTGTACAAACAAACAACTAGATGTTTATTTGTGTGACAAACAACATACCCAGTAAAATCCCACCCACAGCAGAAACTAACTGCTAAGAAGGGTGGGCTAAGGAGGGTAGGAAGAGGGCAAACCTTTCTCTATCACAAGCGATAGAAAACCGGCTCCCAGCTGAGACCCCCGGCTCTAAAAGAGTGTGACAAACTATGATTACTTCAAAGAACTAGTAGATGAAATGAGTAGAAATGACATTTATTAAGGGAAATCAGATAGACTGTGAAATGAGAGTTAAGGCTGTCCAGGTAAAAGGGGTAAATAAGTGCTGTTGGTTACTTGGTTTATCCCCAGTTATTAATATTTGTTGCAGCTAAGATGAAACTGATTATTTGATCCCCTATAATATCAAAATCTGATAATCCAAACATTATAAATTGACTTTTAACTGCAACAATAAGATAACCAGTTAGAAATAGAAATCCAAACACACTCTCATACTACTTTGTGAATAGACACCAACTTTACCTGCCACAAAACGCAGCCCAGTGGAGAGCAGTCCAGCCATTGACATCACGGAAGTTAATACTAACACCTGCAGCTACCGTGGGTGGAATAGCCCAATCATAACCAAGGGCACCAGCAAAATGCAATACACCTTGCCCCTCTTCATCCAACACACTGGCACCTTTTCCACCTTCTGCCACCTTGTGAATAAGCCATGCATGCAACTTCTCCTTTAGTAGCTTCTCAAAGAGTTGATTTCTGGCTTTTTCTGAAGAAAATTCCTCGTCTGATGTAGTAAACTTTAGCATTTGATCCCACTCACTGTTATCCTCACGAACTAATGAATTAAGTTGACTCATCAGTTCAGAATCATTCACACTAGGAACAGGATTTTGAGATACAAGTGACAACAGTTTCACAAATCGCATGCGTAGAAGCATTTCATTGGAGTTGTCACCATCCATGTCCTGATTATTATTATTCTCGTTGACTTGGAATTCAAATTCTCGTACTTCACTGCATGCAAGCCTATTGGAACATGTCACATAAAAAGGCACCCTTCCAGGTTTGTGATCAGGTGTGTGACAACGAAGAACACCATCAGCTACCACCTCTGCAGGGACTTCCAGTTCTCCAAACATACATGCCCATTCACAATGCTGCACTTCTTGTTGACTCCTTAGGAATCTGCCCGTTATCAAAACCTGCTTGTAATGCAAAAGAGAGACAGAGATAGGATGAGACGACTAATACCACCATAATTTCCCTCTACTATCTGTTCTTTTATTAATCTACTTATATGGGGATGTTTGGATGTGCCTTTCCAAAGTCATCTTTCACCTTAAAAATCCAAATTAGATAATCAAATACTCAGTTATTAAATGCTACACGAAGAGTTGTGTAGTTTTACATTAATCTCAATTATCATTTTTCTTGCAGCAACTCCTTACCTGATTATCCAACTAATTATTTTAACCATAGATAATAAACCATAATCAGTTTTACCCTAAGATTCAAAATCAATAAATGCCAAACTAAATTACAACAATTAGTTTTAATTAGAGCTGGCTCCATTGAAAAACACTAAGATGGCCAAGTGGATGGGATACCAATCAAAAAAGGGTATGGTTTGAAATGGGTCATTTTTAGAGCAGCTCCAATCGTCATTTTTAGATCTTTCATTAAAACGATTTAGGAAATTGTAAACACCAGAAACAGGTTTAGGACGACTCAAGACCACTGTTGTTGACTTGTGACTCAAAGGAGTAAATTTTCATGTTTCAACCTTAACTTATAAAGAGCCATGATAGTTATAAACATATGTATTAAAAGATATAATAGAGATGGAGCTAATAAGTTCAATAATCGGTAGGTTTCTAATTGTATTTATTCATATCAAAACCAGAAAATCATTTATATTTTTCATCAGAAGTATATATATATTAGGTTATACATTAACTTATTACTCATCCCAAATTCCAAAACCCAAGAAACTGTATTAGCACTCTCAACTCCTCCAAATGGTTCCTCTCATCTTCAAACTATCCCACAAACATGACTCTTCAAGTCTTAATTCGCCCTTTTAACTCCAACTTGCACCCTTTGAACTCTTTCTCATCTTCTTTGTTCATCACTTCTTTTTTCATTTTATTTGCCATACATTTCTATGAATTGAGTGTATCACTATTCCAGAACTTAAAAACAATTTATCAGAGATAAGGATGACCTCTCAATTTAAAGTCAGATACTATGCCACTATGTTTTGGGTCTAGTTCGACTCGCCACCTACAAGTCAACTCATGACTCGTACGACTTTAAATATGCTTTAAACCTATTTGCATTTAAGCTACAATTTTTATTGTTCAACCCCTTTGTGATAAATAAAACACAAATCAACCCACTTATAAGTTAATGGGTCAAAACTGGCACTACTAGTTTGATGCACATCCAAAAACCCCACAAGTAATTCACCTAACCGAAGTCTCACAATCAAAACTAGAAAGCTGAATCTGAAACATGTAAGGAAACTAACTTGTACCTTGATTTCAGACCCAGTATAAGCCCAGTTTGGAGAAAAGTCAATAATGCTAAACAACTGATCCTGGGAGAGAGATGGGCCTAAAACGTAACTGTCCAAGTGCACTTGTGGACTAATGATGGAATCATCAACTCCATTCTCACTTTCAACAGCTTCCCAGTACGTCCCTGAAGTCGACTGGGTTTGTGTCTCCTTTACATCTCCAAGCTCTTTGCTCATCCACCGATCAAAGCTGTCAAGCTTCTTTAGACCTTCCTTCATAAACTCGTCCAAAAATGGTGGTTTCTTAGAACCAGATTTTTCATCTACAACAGAGATCAAATTACCCTCCATCTTTGGTTTTCCATCATCTTCATCTGCCAAATGAAATTCAAGGTTCCCATGTCCAAGAGGCTTATGCTGATCAGTTGTATTTGTGGTCTCAAATGAATTGAGAATTTCTGCAAAACTGACGTCTTCATGAAACCTAGAGGGGAGATTATTATTATATCCTGCATCAGGCTGCAATTTTCATACAAATACCATTCAGTATACGTTAAGGATTTTGCTTCCTTTGAGATATAACTGTGGTTAGTTCACAATTTGATACACTCGGAACTATAAACAAGATGAACATAACAAAAAAGTAGTAATCACAACTTACACCAAAAAGAGCACTTAGTGTGTGTGTGTGTGATCAAATGAGAACTACCTTTTTTTGTGAGAACTCTAGGAACCAATGTGAGCCACTAGTTTTAAATGGCAAAATGGTAAATAACAAAAACATAATAAAAAAATTATAAAACGAAAAATAACATAGAAAGAAAAAAATAAATACACAAAAAGATTTCTCTCGCTTCCCTTTTTCATAAAGAAAAATTATAAAAAATATAAAAAATACTCGTCGTTTTACACGTGCCGGATTTACACGTGTAAATAATGGGTGGACTATTTTTTTTAAAAAAAGTATATCAGTATTGTAGGCGTTGGAAAGATAAAAAATACTAATTTTATGGTGAAAATTTTTTGATGAAGAAAATGTCATGAAAAAATTTATGAACGTTTAAAAAAGGTAAAAATGACATGTGATTTGCATGTGACAATATATATACATACATATATATATGGTAGAATTATCTTGAGAACCACCATTTTTTATGAAAACTCTAGGAACCAATATGAGTTGCACATACATACATACATATATATGTGTGTGTGTTATCCTATATAGGGGAGAGATCCCTTGAAAACCATGTTATAAATGAAAACCATAGGTTACATATATGTAAGTATGTGTTACAAAGTATACAACTAAAATTTACATATTTGTAGGGGTTATGTATATGTATATACATGTTATCAAGTGAACAGCTAAGAGTTACGTACTTGTACATCATACAAGTTACATATATGTATGTCTTTTCGTCATCATCGACGTTCCTTGGAGTTTATATCAAAAAATATATAATGACCTCAAAAAGTAAGGTTCAATTTTACTCAAATATACTTTAATAAATTAAAAAATTAAATCAATTATAAATTATGTGATTGGTTAGTGGTGGCTTTCACGGTTTTTAATTATAAACATGGTGTACCTGCCACCCTGCATTTCCCCTGAACTGCATTTTATCAAATCCATCGGGCATCACCTGATGCATGCTTGGATCATAAGACTGTGTGGAGAATGGTGTTGGTTGATAGCTATCAGAGTGATTTCCTGCACTGTAGCTTTCAAATTCATACGTCAAGCCAGCATCAAGATTGTTCCCATCTTTGTCCCCTTGCATGAGCGAGACAAAACTCATATCATGATTCACTTGAAAATTTCCATCATAATCCTCTGTAAGTGAGTTCATAAAATTTGATAAGCTTCACGCTTCCATGCCATGTGTAAAGAATTCAAAATGTATAGAAGGAATCAAAAAAGGAATTACTTGAAGAAGGTACGGGATGATATGGCATAGAGAATGAATCATCATTATTTGTTGTAATTGATGGTTGCAAGTTAAGGATAGAACTATATCTGGAAGTGGATTGGTGTGAATATGCTGCAAAAAAAGCCCATTTCCATGATACTAGAATTATAGAATCACATGAAAGTCAAGCCTAAAAGCACACGAATAAGAAAACTTGAAGGTAGCAGTTGCACACCATTTATATGTGACTCAAGTAGTTTTTAACTCTTAACGTGCCAGGCACTCAAACTATAAAGTCAATTAAGATCACTAGAAAACAGGTCAAGCAGGTTGAATATCTCCTTAAGTGCAACTTTACCTCATAAAACCTCCAAAATCATTTTATTCAAAATTTGAGTTGTTACTGAAATACTATAATATTCATCAAAAGGTCTTCAAACAAACCTAGCCCGACCCATCCCATTTCAACCAACCTAACCCGACCCATCCCATTTCAACCAACCTAACCCGACCCATCCCATTTCAACCATTACAGATTACTTAACCAGCATGTTTTGCAACCTCTATAAGATGAAATGAACAGGGTAACAAAAACACACCTGACTCAGCATCTTCATATTCTGAGGCATGTGTGCTATTGTCAGTAGTTTGTGAAGCAACTGGATGGTTATATGTGCGAAATCTAGAAGACACAGAACTATCAACCTCAGAAGTAGATGCGTGCTCTTCACTTTCCAAGGAGTTAAGAGTAGCTTCTCTAACACGGTTTGTGTTTGCCCTATTCGTCTGTTAATTATACAAAGTTGTTACTAGAAGAAAAGTTGCAATTTATATATCCATATTTTGATCACAACTTTTTATTATGTTAGCTAAATCACTATGATCTTCTATTGCATCTGTTCTTTCCAACATCATAAGGAGTAGTTCAATCATTTTCCCACAACCAGAATACCTTTGTCGATTTCTCCCTTTATTGGAAAAAATAATGAAATTCAGGTTATTGTATGTATGTATTGGTGAAGTATTTTTATGTTCCCGCTAGAACCAATAGTGTCAAAGCAAACATAAAAGGAGGAATCAGTGAGTGGGTGTGTGTGTGAGAGAGTGTGTGTATAAAAAGGGAGAGAGGGAGAGAGGGAGAGAGAGATTTCTCTTTTTAGCCATGCTCATGGAAAATCTGATGTGCAAAATCCAAGAACAAACAATAATTCCATAACTAGAGCTTCATACTACCTCCATCTCAAAATAAACGCAAATACTAATGAGATACAATTCAATGTAAGTGCTTGAATCTTAGTTAATACCGAAAATGCACTTTAGTAATAAGAAATTGAGGTATCTTATAAACCAATATCATGTTAATCGATATTTTGTGATGACTAATAATAAGAGGTAATTTTAGAGAAGTCTAAGTTTATTTCAACATCATACGAACAAGATCATTGCACGTGATTTTGAATGGAGAGAGAATGTATTTTCTGGTTGGGAGGGAACATCTGTAAATGTACTAGTGACACTGTACCTAAACCAGCTGCAACATATTAATATGAATAAGACATAACCAAAGAACAAAGCAAAGAAAACAAAATTTAAAAATAAACCAACCTTTACTTCACGGTAGTGGACTAGGACAATATTTGATAGCTCCCTGCAACAGCAGTACACATAAGAGGGGTGACAAAATCCAAACCAAAGATTTCATTTGAATTTTCAGAACTCCAATCATTTATATTTCGAATATGGTAAGACATTTTAGCTTTCTAACTTTTAGTTTCAAGATGTTTTATAAATACAACAAAAAGGAGGAGTTATCGCTACTTAAGTTAAGAAAAAACAAACAAAACTTAGATGACATGATGTAGAACTTTATGTTCATTATGTTTTTCTTTCAATTATTCATTTTGTTTACTTTTTCCTGAAGGCTACTATAGCATGACACTAAAGACTTTAAAAGAAGCTGAGTACAATTATTTAAAAACAAAAAACAATGGAATATGCAATGGAGATGGTCATAAATTTTGCACATCCTCATATAATGAGCTTCATCCCCCTTTTTGACTAATTTTGTTAATGAAATCAAATATCTTTTAGATTTTAGATGGATCAAAAAAGAACTTGAAACCAAAAACTTCATTTATTTACTTCTTCATAATGGTATTTTTGTTAGCTAAAAGATAGATAATTCACCCATAACATATACCTCGTGATGAAAATAACTATAAATATACCAGCAATATGCTTCCTAAGTTCACCATAACCACAAGCATTAATTCATAATGCAACCATCATCTTATAAAGACCAGTGTGTTCACAATTCTTAACCTACATTAATACTATTGTATATTTTCCTTTGTTTAGGTAAAGTCAAATGTTATCCACCAGGCACCAACTATAGTTTTTTTGAGTTGAGATAAACATGCACACATCCCCGATTGGAGAGAGAATAAAGGAACACACACACTCTCTGAAAATAACTTCCACTCACTCTTCGAGCAACCAATAGCTACGCCTCTGAAAATTTTCATTCTCTTCTCCATGAGCATAATAGCAGTGTAGCACATCAATGCTTCCAGCCTGAACAATAATTAATAATTAATTATTTCACGTACACTAAACTTTTACAGAAAAAGAATCAAAGTGTTTGAATGCATTTTTAAGAAACATTGATATATAAAGATCACCAAGTATTAAATAAGTATAAGACTCTACTAACACGTACTTTGAGCCTTTCATGGGCTTCCTTGACCGTTTTCCCATCTTTTTTCTTTCTCCAGTTATGTCCATCTTTTCTGAAATACCTTAATACCTTCCGGTCAAACAGAAAAAGTGAACCATCTGAAAAGAGGCATAACATCAGGCCATTGCATCTAAAGGTAGTAGTTATAAGTGAACATATAGATTATTATTATTTAAAGTGCCATGTGCATCTGTATAACAAACAAAAGCTTTGAAAATCATACTTGGAGGCCTATTTCCAGGCTCTGAAGCAATCCGGAACTTTGTATAATTACGTAGAATTTCACATATTTCTGCAGGTCTAAGCCACCGGTGCTGTGCTTCTGCAAGTATTTGCTCAATATCTACATTTAGCCACAAACCATATGTGAGTAGAAAAGAGATGCCAATACCAGGATAAAAGTAATATTAATGGCAAGTAACTCATCACCGCCATCAAAATGATTTTTAATACAGTAACAACATACTATTAAACCAGTTGCACCCCTCCTCTACTTTAAAATTCATATGATGTTAGCAATGTTGCTTGGCTAATTTAGAAATCTAATGTTAGAAACAAGAACAAACTAAAGCAAAGTCCTTCAATCACATGTAACTAACATATGTCACATTTTTCATGCACTAAAAATCCGCACAACAGAAAACCCCAATTACAAACACCAAAAAAGTTCAGACAAACCAATTAACCCCTTGATCAATCAAATAGTTTCATCACCACTTCACTATAGTAACTGATGTATATACACCAGTTGAACTTGCACACAGAGCTTGGTTAGAACAGGCAAGTGAAAGAAGTTTTCAAAACCAGTTAAATCCTCTTCCTCTACTTAGCAATGTCACTAGGTTAACTTTAAAAATCTGACATTAACAACTAATAAGTAGCTCTTTCAACATCTGGTGAAAAACGGCATAAATGTTGTCGACGTATCACCAACTCCACGGTCAACCCAATACTCCATCACGATCGTATATACACCAAAAAAAAAGTTGCTAACAACCATACGATACACACAGATACATCAGCATACGAGTAAAACACGAACAAGTAGAGCTAAACACACCATCACCGTACAAGATCCTACAAACCCTAACCGACGAAAGCTCAAATCAAAAACCCAACACAAACCACGATCACAACCACCAGTCAGAGTCAAACTCACCTAATTGAGCACCAAGCGCATAGCGACGACTCTCCGCCATAGACCGATCAGTCAGATCTCACGACAACACAAACAGTTATCAGAAATAGCAATCTAATCATTCAGAGGTTAAATTAGGTCACCAAAGGATGCGATTGAGATCTTGTGGGTTAGATGATGGATTGAGGGTTTTGATTGGGGGAAAGTGAAAAACGTCAAATGGAAAAGAGTATGTAGGGGTGAAGAAGATGATGATGATGAAGGATGTACGGCCGCCGATGGTTGTTTAAGGACATCGACTGTAGAGACTGATTGTTTGTTGCTTTGTGTGTGAACGCGAGAAAGAGAGAGAGAGAGAGAAAGGGGTAACAGTTGACGTCGTGAATTGTGAACTTTCAGCGTTTGTTCCACTACGCTGCCTTTTATACGCCTAAACTCGTTCGAGATTTCTAATGTAACAAATATTATTCAACGATAAATAAACAAACAAAAATACCCAGAAATCTCACTCAAAAGCAGGGTCTGGGAGTGATAGTTGGTGGCGAGTCTTTCCTTTATCTTGGGAGATAGAGAGACCGCTTCCGAAGAAACCCCCGACTCAGTAAGGAAAACAATGACCGTAGCAATTATAATATACGGCATACAACACACAGGTATAGATCACATAAAAGCTGAGAAATTGAGT
>BJCM01209252.1:0-29824 GCA_018326385.1 Flaveria bidentis | reverse complement strand
CACCACCACCACCATCTTCACCCACCACACACCCCTCCGTTCACCCCCCTTCTCATCCAAAACCGACACCATCACCCAATCCGACGTCGTTTCCCACCACCACTACGACTTCACCCCTCTCCTCCATTTCCTCTCCACCCACACCTCCGAACCCAACTCCGATTCCAACTCACCCACCTCACTCGACCCCACCGAGTTACGACTCGCCGAGTCATACCGAGCCGTACCAGCTCCCCTATGGCACTCACTCCTCAAATCCCTAACATCTTCCCCATCATCCTCATTCAACGTCGCTTACTCACTCGTCTCATGGCTCCAGAAGCACAACCTCTGCTTCAAATACGAGTTACTCTACTCAATTTTGATTCACGCGCTCGGACGCGCCGACAAGCTCTATGAAGCTTTCTTGTTGTCTCAGAAACAAACCCTAACCCCATTGACGTATAATGCGTTAATTGGGGCCTGTGCTCGTAACGATGAGCTGGAGAAAGCTATCAATTTGATGAACAGAATGAGGCGTGAAGGTTATCAATCGGATTTCGTGAATTACAGTTTGATTATACAGTCGTTGGTTCGTAGTAACAAGATTGATTCAGGGTTGTTGGAGAAGTTGTATGGTGAGATGATTTCAGATGCTATTGAGTTAGATGGGCAGCTGTTGAATGATTTGGTTTTAGGGTTTGCGAAATCGGGTGATGTCGATCGGGCTATGCACTTTTTGGGGGTGATTCAGGGGAAAGGGATGAATGCGAGGAGCTCGACGGTTGTTTCGTTGATTCTGCAGTTGGGGAATTTGGGGAGGGCTGAGGAAGCTGAAGCTGTTTTTGAGGAGATTAAGGAAGGCGGGATCGTGCCTCGAACGAGAGCTTATAATGCGGTTTTGAAAGGGTATGTGAAAAATGGTAGCTTGAAGGATGCGGAATCGATGGTGAGTGAGATGGAGAAGAATGGTGTTTTGCCTGATGAGCATACTTACAGTCTTTTAATTGATGCGTATGGGAATGCGGGTAGGTGGGAAAGTGCGAGGATCGTGTTGAAGGAGATGGAATCGAAGGATGTGAAGCCGAATTCGTTTGTTTTTAGTAGGATTTTAGCTTGTTATCGTGATAGAGGCGAGTGGCAGAAGTCTTTTAAGGTGTTGAAAGAGATGCAAAAGTGTGGGGTGAAACCCGATAGGCAGTTTTATAATGTTATGATCGATACGTTTGGGAAGTATAATGTTCTTGATCATGTAACTGCGACGTTTGAGAGGATGTCAAATGAAGGGATTGAGCCGGATACTGTTACTTGGAATACGCTTATGGATTGTTATTGTAAATCAGGGGATCATAAGAAAGCACAGAAACTGTTTGATGAAATGCAGCAAAGAGGATGCTTGCCTTGTACCACTTCTTACAATATAATGATCAATTCGTTTGGGGCGCAGGAGAAGTGGGACGAAGTTAAAAGTTTACTGGGGAAGATGCAAAGTGAAGGTTTGTTGCCTAATGTTGTTACCTATACTACATTAATTGATGTTTATGGGAAATCGGGAAGGTATAATGATGCGATCGAGTGTTTGGAAGTGATGAAATCTGCTGGTTTGAAGCCATCATCAACAATGTATAATGCCTTGATTAATGCCTATGCACAAAGGGTATGCTCACTCCTTCATCACTTGTCTATCTTTTACACATAAATGGCAACTTTGGTTATTTGCTTGTTCCTTGTATTATTTGATAAAGTTAATTAGAGGTGGCAAAATATAGACGAGTTGGGTGATGGGTTTTAACAGGCAATTCTTAGTACATGTCGATGAGATTTAGGTTGACCCTTTGTTTTTAAATAGTTAGTGCAGTAACAATATTTATATAATTTTGAACACAAATACACAATGTTTTAGAAATATGTATGCATAGGAAGTTACTTATAAAATTAAAATACACTTAGGGCATCTTTCGTCATGTTCCCCTTATTAGCTATATTTTTATTGACCTATTGAGGTCAAACATAGCCGAAATCGATTCATTTATAAGTGAGTTGAAATTGTCACACCCAGAAGTTGAAGTTCTTACTAAAATCTCCATACATTTTAGGAAAATATGCATTAGCGTTTGTTCTATAAAATGATAGAGGAAACGAAGCTAAGAAGAAGAAAATTGTATATTCTTATATAATGTTTTTGGCATTTAAAGAACTATTATATATGTAAGTGATACTTTTGGCGGGTATTGCTAAAAAGGCAAAATCCCAAATCAAATTCATACCTATAATATTGAATACTCGAAAATGCATGATTGAAGGAAATTTCAGATTTTGCATGATATACATATGAAAAGGATTAAAATCAAGATGTAAAGTCTTGTAAGCTATAGAAACATGCTGATGTCAAAGTTCAAAATGTCCATTTTCTTGGCTACAAATGGGAAAAGAATCGAAACTATTGAAGATCAAATCTTGAAACATGCAACACAGTCAGGGTAGGAGCATCAAGAGTGAGGCTTAGTTAAGCATACCAGTTTGGCTTTTTAATCAACACTTTATGTTTATGTTTTAATTAATCTCTTTTTTTTTGCAAATTATTGAACAGGGTTTATCGAATCAAGCAGCTAATACATTTAAGATGATGAGTAGTGATGGTCTGAAACCAAGTTCTTTAGCTCTCAATGCATTAATTAACGCGTTTAGTGAGGATAGAAGAGATGTTGAAGCCTTTGCAGTTTTACAATATATGAAGGAAAATGCAAGTATCTTTTCCTTTTTTCTTTACATGTTTCAGTTCTTGATCCTTGTATCTTTAAAGATTATTTGGTGGAGCTGGTGGGTTGGTTACTGCCCCTACCGGATCAAAATAGGTAATTTTTCATGTGGGATTGCATATGGTTGCTAATTTATGTTGTTACTATTTACATATACAGGGCTTGAAACCAGATGTAGTTACGTACACTACTCTTATGAAAGCTTTAATTCGTGTGGAAAAATTTAGCGAGGTATGAAATCTTCAGTTTTACTTGTGTTTGCAACCATAATAGATACAAGGCACGACACAAACACGTATAAAACGCTCACAGACTCTTTGCAGCCGGATTTTGTTGATATTAGAATAGAAGCAAGTAAAAGTGAAGCGTACACTTTAGAAGAAACTAGTATATTGCAGAATGGTTTCTACTTTTTCGACATACATATGGGTCTGTCCATAGGATTGACTATCAAAAATAACGCAAATTGCAAGAAAATGCAATGTACCATACAGTTGACGAATATATGCAAATATAGTTTTAATCAGTTGTGGATCCAGGGTTTTTAATGCAACATACTTTTCATTTCTTGCCAAAATATACTATTTCTAATATTTGATGCAACATTTTTTTACCATTTTCAACCTTTTGATGCAACAAATTGCATGCTTTGAT
Organism: Flaveria bidentis; assembly: GCA_018326385.1. Lineage (NCBI taxonomy): Eukaryota > Viridiplantae > Streptophyta > Magnoliopsida > Asterales > Asteraceae > Flaveria > Flaveria bidentis. Next base: position 26,432 of record BJCM01209252.1, on the reverse strand, counting down.
AGTGTAAAATGGTTAAAGGAAGGATGTTGCATATGTCGGTAAAAAGTGAATAGCGCCAGTACATTACACCTTCTTGCAGTTTGCCCTTCAAAAATCCACCTGAGGGGGTGTTTGGGATTGCTTATTTTAGCAACTTATGCTTAGTCTTGTAGGACAAGCCATGTAATCAACTTACTGAAAAAAAGTATATATCACCCAAAGGATAAACTTGTATTTTAAAATTTCCCAAGTATAATTAGTTTCGAATAATAAAACTGAAAAATCTTGATATTTGGGTAAATTGTTATAACATGAAATGGTTTCAAATTTTCAGGTTCCACATGTTTATGAGGAAATGGTACAATCTGGGTGCACTCCAGACACTAAAGCGAGGGCTACATTAAGGTCTGCTTTGAGATATATGAGGAAGACATTAGAATCATAATTGTCATACAATAAATCATTTAATTACTCAAAGAGAATCAGTTATTGGTGTTCTTGGCACAAACCGCAAGCTTAACCACCAGTGTCAAAACTCAACAAGCACAAATCAGGTCCGTTTCTTTCTTAACTATTTACACCTTTTCAGATCATAAAAAGTCCGCGTAAATGTTTAAAGTTTAGTTTTTTAGCATTTCATTTGTGTTTATAGGTACAACAGAGATCAAAGCCAGCTCTGGATACAAATGATCAAATGTATATTGATGATTCTTGCTCAAATGAACCATAATACATAACAAGTATGCTTTTTTATATGTTTTTTGGTCATATCTTGCTTTTTTGTAATCATGCAAATCCCCTGTAACAAGCTTCTTACCATAGTCTTTAAAACTGTAGTTGAAAGACACAAATGTTCTTCAAACTCCAAACCTTAAACCCTAGACCTTAAATGTATATTCACGCTATATTCTTTTAGATGCTTAGATGATGTGGATTTACATTTTGAAGCTGGTGAAATTTTGTGTATAAAAATCGAACCAATATGAAATACGTTTTACTAGTAAGGATTTACTGTGATCAAAATGTGATCTCATGAATCTTTAAACCACTGGCTTAGCAGTGGTATCGAAAATTAGGGCTTTCAAAGGGTCAAAGAAGGTTTGGGTTGGGTACTAATCATTTTAGCATGGGTTGGGTGGTTCTTACTTTTATAACCTTTTTTAAATTGTAAAACATAAATGATTCGTACCGTATTTACCCTTGTCCAAGACAAAATAAAAAAAAACCGTTTAAGAAGAAAATCGTTTTAGCATGGGTCAGGTAGGTTTGATTATTATAACTTGGGACAGATTCGTATAACTGTATAAGGGAACACTGCAAGATTTTAATACTCCATGTGCAATCGAGAAGTATTCAATGTGATGTTTTAGACTCACGACGAGGTTGCATCAATTACAGACACCGACACAAACAGTTTGAACATCAGTTGCCATTGAAAGAGATCTCATCACCCTTATTATGGAATTCATCAAGCATTGTTAAACCACTATGTCACAAGAAGATACCTACTAAGGATATTGAGGCTAAAAAGGTCCATTGATGAAAGAATAATGAAGTGGTCATATAAATACTTAAGAAGAGGAGAATCATGTGGACACTTTAAGAATGAGAGTGGGATAACAAAATAAATGTATATTTTTTTAGCAACGCTAAGGAATAAAGTAGATTTTATAATTTGTTATTAAAGGGTATGCTTCTATAATTCTTCATGGTTAAAAGGTCATAGTATAATTGTTTAATTGACATTGTTTGTTGGTTTAGTCATCTAGTATGAATAATATCTAGATATTTAAACCAGAAGGAAATAACTTATATTATTCAACGCCTCAATAGACTTTTGTGGAGGGGTTATCTTGAAAGAAACTAGATAGACCATTTATGCATCATTTTCAAAATTTTAACAAGCAACATAACTATGTTTATTACATTTGTTATTAAGTCTAAGATTAGCATGCAAGTTAATAAGTCATTACATTTTTTGTTGAAACTATATTTTTTTATGATTCATATCTTTTTTATTAAATGATGAAGACGTCTTTATATTTTCACTATAGTAAGTGTCATCAACTTAATTTTTTATAAGAAGATGAAACTTTAAATGAGTTCGATATTTATTTTTACAAATATCATACACATCGCAACGTGGACCAAGTTTTAGCATTTGTAGTTTGTTGAAAATCAAAGTCTTTGACCGATGCTTTTATTTGACCACTTAAATTACCTTTATTTTCAATTTGTTGATGTATCACATAATATATACAAAGTGCGTGTGCGGTGTGTGTATGAATCTTCTCCTCCTTGAACAGTGAACACTTTATCTGAATTTGTATTTTCTTGACTTTAATAGAAAACTTATATTCACGTTGACTTTTTATAAAATATATTTTATTACTCTTAAATTATAATTAAGATTAATAGTTATCAGTTATTCTAAATATGACTGATTATCAACTTAAGATTGCATCAATTGTTGTACCATAAACATTAAAAGTTGTACATGTTTTTTTCTTTCTTTTTTAAATTGTTTTTATGTATTTTTTAATAAGAGTTTTTTCGAAGTTGGTGGTCGCTGACGGTGTTATGACATTATTGCTATTTGTCACGATTTTTACGTTCTTGTTGCAACGCGTGAGCCTTAATACTAGTTTAAACTAAGTGTCACATAAAAAGTTAAAAGAAATAACAATTTGTTGAAGAAACAACCAATGACATATTACTATCGTTCATGATAGTTCTAGTTATAATAGATATAATGTAGTCAAATCCAGTTTTAATAATTAAGATGAAAGTGTCACATTTACATTTCACATAAAACCTCATCTACAAGTGATGAACATATTTAGTAACCCTAGTACACATCAATAGATTCATCTAAGCAAAAGTAATACAACAATGCAAACTCTAGGAGCACGGTTGATTCAACGTTTTTATAACCAGAGTAATCATTGATATTTTATTAGTTCGTTGATCAGACAGGTCTAGCTATAGAAACGTGAGATTCATTTCATTTGTAGAGGACTCGGATCAACCGATGCAAACTCTAGGAGCTCGGGGTTATGTCTTAACGCATTCATCTCGTTTTCATCCATGCTCACCCACGCTTCTATTCCGTCACCATTTTGAGTATCCATTAACACGACAAAATTCATAAACACCGGGCTACCGTCACTAACGCTACCATTCACCCATATCGGTTTTCCCCAACCAAAATCGACTTCGTAAAACCCCATTTTACACCAACTCGTAAACCCGATATAGTTCTCACAACCTTTTATACCCTTAAGAGATTCTTCCATCACTTCTACCACTTCCTCACCTTGCAACTTCTTCACAAACTCGCCGTTGATCTTCGACACACCATCGCGCACTTTCACAACAAGATCACGTAACGTGGTTTCAGAATCTCTATCGCATATTGCACTCGCGATAGAGATCAAGTTCCCGATCGAGTTTTCGGATAAAACCGACCCCAACCGTCTCCGAAGGTTAACCACATGGCTCAACATAGATGGCTTCCAAGAACCATTCTTTTCCACAAATGCACCCATCACACACTTCCATAGCAAACCTGACACCACCTCGACCCGGGTCGGGTCTTTCAACCCGTTTCCGCCCGCCTTCGCCTTCAAAACCTCTAGTTTCGTTGCATCAAAAACAAATCTTGTGGTTCTACACTTACCCATCTTGAACAAAGACCCCCACATGACCATTGAAAGATCTTTGAGCCACAAGTCTTTGGCGGGAAACAAAGATGGCGCACTCATATCCGGATAAACCACATGACCCGACCCGTGACCCGACCCGGCCCATGACCTCAAAAACAAACTCAAAGCACCACCATCAAGAATCTTGTGTGAAATGCATACACTAACACTAAGCCCACCACACTCAAAGATTGTAACTTGAACATGACTGACACAGCATCCGGCACTCGAGCCATCGAAACTCGGCTCACACGGCAGCAACCGGTTCACAAACTCAAGATCAAAGTGGTTCAAGAAGTCATCGAGGCGGGTGTTGACTCGAGCCACTGCAAAACAAGCTCCAACATCGTTGCAATCGATCAAAAGATCGTTCTTTATCGTTCCGGCTAACGGGTAGAAGCGAGTTAGTGTTTCGGATAGCGAGTTCTTGAGCGATTTCAGCTGTTTTTCGACGTCGAATCGATGGTGGTTCGGGTAGTAGAGGATGATGGGTGCATATGGGGCTGGAATGAGTTGATCTAAGATTGAAAGATTGTATGATTTGAGGTGTTGTGGTGTAGGAGATGATGGTTTTATGTGTTCTTTGGATATTATTGTGATGTTCATCGTTTTGGGGTGCTTGAGTTTGAACTTTGAACAACACTCACAGAAGTTATGTTCAAAGATGAAGTTTGGATTATTGAATAGTTGTGAAGAAGGTGGTCGATATATATATATATATATATATATAAATGATTTTTGGTGAGTTAAGGCCCACATGAATAGAACATTAAGATGATAATAATAATAATAATGAAAATAATATATCCTTCGGAGAAAACAGGTGATATTTTTTCCTTTTTTTAATTTACTTTTTCTCTTGATTTAATTGTTAAATTTCTTTTAAGAAATATACCGGTTTAATCCAATGAGTATTTTATAACATACCATGGATAAAAAGTATTCGTAATAAGTGAGAAAGAGAAATAATTGTTATGGTAATAAGATTATTTATTTATTTATTAATAAAAATGTATGTGTTTCTTTTATAAATAAATGAGTTTATATTCTTTTAGATGGCATTTTTTTATATTTTTTTAAATTGTTTTAGCCCAACTAATCAAAGCTATCATCACCTGAAATACTTTAAACACATGAAACACTTCTTTTAAGTGTTTGGTTTTTAAATCGTTCGTTTTCTAAACTTCATTCTAAAACTATTTGATTATTTAAAAATTTTAAACTGATTGGTTTCTTAAAGTTTTTTTTTAAATTCATTTTCTAAACATCTTTTCTTAAACTAATTCTTAGTTTTTTTCATACAATTCAGTTGTAAACGTTTTTATAAAAGAAGACATTTTTATAAAGGTTAAAAAAACCCACATATTGGTTTTAGAAAATTATAAACCAAACATTTAAAAGAAGAAAATTTTTAAAATATTTTTTATTTGTGCATTAACTAATAAACACACTTATAATAAAATAAAATATAAATTAGATAGACGATCCATACAAGTTAAAAATAGTTATTTTGACAAATTTAATATCATTAACTGAACTAATAGAGTAGGGACCATTGATGAAAGATAACTATAACATTAGAGACTATATTCGTAATTTTAAAACTTTAAGGACTAGCCGTTTAAAAAAAACTTTAAGGACTAAATCCAAAATTTTAACCAAATCACAGGGACCTGCTGTTATGACAAAATTATCAATAAACAGATTTACACTCAAATATTGAAATAAATACAGATAAATTATGCTATTAACTTTGAATCAAACAAGAACAGTATAGTAAACATACTTGAATTGAAGAATACACGAATTTGTTTACAAGAAAACACAGATTGAGGCCTGCAATGCAGTGTCCTAAAACATAAATTTTCGGTGATCGGATCTGTATATATAGGTTGACAAAAACAGTTAAACCGAATTAACCGTCAAACCAGTTTTAACTGTCATTATTAAATATTATTAAAAAAATCAAAATTCGTATTAAAATATAAAAATAAATTTATTGGTCTTAGACCATTAATTATATATTTTATAACCCATTTAATTAATCCAACCATACACACATAGCCCATTTATATTAGCCCAATTGATGATAATGGCTAAATTGGTTTTTCTTTATAAGTAATGAAATATTCTTCTTTGGTTCCAATGTGGGATAAATCCCACACATAGATTTAAACAAAGTTCCAACACCTGCTTCCAAGTAACATAAAACGCCTCTAACATTAATATTGCTGGTGAACAACTAGTTTGAAGTGGGTTCATGAGCCTGGCCACCAACTCGATAAGCCTATCCAAGGTACATGAGCTGGTTTACGCGAAATGCTTTATCAAGGTACCCGAGGGGTACTCAGGGTAGCTTGATTACTCCCTACCAGATTTGAATATAAGTTTTACTTTAAAAAGCTTTTGGTTTTTTATCAGACTATAACTCAAATGACATCTGCAATGTATCATATGAAATACTTAAGGTATAAGAAAATATATTTAGCCTATGTAATTCTATAATCATTCTTAATCTTCAATTTTGTGGTCAAAACCAATAAGAAAACAAATTTAAGGCCATCTACTATGATCGCTACAGGGATGACATCATGGGTCATGCCCTTTCTTTGGCATCACAATGTACAACAAATTTAAGGCCATCTACTATGATTTTTCTATAATAACTTATAATATTTTTAATAATTAACTCACTTTTTTTAAGCATTACAATTCAAGTTTTATAGAATACCAAATTGTTTCTAAAATTAATAATATGCTTTTACTCTCGTAAATATTATAAGAAAAATATTTACACGACTCCGCTTTCAACAAAAGTTATATCTTGGTGTAGTTAGGAAGGTAAACAAACTGTGTATCTATTTATAAAAAAGCTAAATATTACATATTATCAGAAAAATAAAATTATATGTTAAATTAGTTATTGGAAAAAAAATCAACAATAATTAATCTATTGTGTGATCTTTTCAAATAAATTAATTAATATTAGTCTTATTTTACATTTATTTTTATTAGTAAAGTAACTATGTATTAAATTATAAAATTTTATTTGTATTAAAATTTTTAAAACTACAGTGAAAGATAAAAGGCTAAGTTTATATATGATATGATTTTTCCTGCACTTAATCATCAATATATATGAAAGGATAAATATTAACTACGAGGTGTTCATGGTATAATGACTTTCATGATTATGTTTCATAAAACTTATATGAGTTTAATTTTTTATAAATACAAGTTGATTATATGGTATTTAAGAGTAATTAAAAATCCTCATTGAAACATTGCGAGACGCGAGTTAAAGTCAAACCACAATATCAAATGCTCTGAATGAAAGATCACCTAATATAATTTACCGATGCCATGAATAATAGCAATGTTAAAATATAGAAGCCAGATTGACTTGTATATTTTAACCTTTTTATTTTCCATCTTTATCTTTAGTATCACCATCTCTAATTTCAAAAGCTTTATATATATGGTTTCTTCAAATACAAGCTAAGTAATAAGTTTTTTATTTGGATATTTTAAATAGAGCTAAGAGCATTCCTATCTCACCTTCTATATATCTGTGAGTATATTATTTATATTAGATTAGTTCATGTGTATCACACGGAATAAATAAATAAAATATTAAATTATTAGTAATTAAAATTTATGCATTATAAAATTATGCGTGAAGATAAAATATAATTATAATTACGTATAAATAGTTACTTTAAGTAAATAAGCAATAATGTACTTTTCGTAAACTTTGTTATATAAAAGAATTATGATTTTTAAATATTTTATTTTAAGAAAAATAATTTTTTAAAGATAAAGTTCGTTGTATTATGTATTTTATAAAAAATATTATTATTAAAAAGTGTGTTTTAATAAAACATAGGTTTTTTATTTATTAAATTATATATATTTTTTAAATTTGAAATTTGTAAGAGTAAAATTATTAGTATTCATTATTATTATTATTAATATAGAAAAATGAGAAAATTAGTATGATAAGGCTTATAATTGTTTCATGTTTATTTTACTTTTTTTATAGATAGATATATAGGTTAAAAATCCATTAATTAAATGGATTATAGTTAGTAAAAACACGAAGAGTTAGATTATAATATTTTAATATTAAATATAATTAAAAATTATATATATGCAATAGTTCAAGAAATAAAACAACTATACTATTTATAACTCTCTTATCTAAATAGTTTTATTTTTAGACATTCATTTTAAGATATTTTTATTAAAAAAATATTTTTTTTATCAAAATCTTGTTTTTTAAAACTATGATTGTAATTATTCTGGTTGTTTTAATAAGACTGTTTTAAAATTTTCACCTTTATAATTTTTTAGAAATAAAACAATTTAAAATATTTTCTTAGAAAGGGTTTAGTGTTTTAGAAAATTTATATTATATAATTTTTTTATTATTTAGATTTTAATAAAAAGATGTAATTTTTAACTTCCTTAATAAAATATATATTTTTAAAAAATATAATTAAATTTAAAAAAATCTAGATAAGAGAGAATTATAGCAATTAATAAAATTAATTTTTAAAAAAGAGAGAAACATGTATTAGTATTTAAATTATTATAATAACATTTAGAGAGAAAATCAATGTGTGAATATGTAGAAATTTAACAAGTGGCAAAAATATGGTTTAAAAGAATGACAAGTGACAAAAAAACATTTTTTATTAGTATTGATAGATTATAAAGAATGATTTTGAGTTGTTGTAAGTTAAGGATAACTAACAGATTATTGTTTATCTCTATATTTAATAAAACATTGTTTATTTTTTATTAATTTTTAAATATTTTAAAATGATTGTGAGTAGATGAGAAAGAAAAAGTAATGATAAAGATATAAAAAATAGTATTTGTTTGAAAATGAGAGAAAAACAGTAATTTTTAATGTAATTATAAAGATGAAAATGAAAAGTAAAAATAAATGCTATAAAATTCTAATCTTCTAACTATTGAAAATAATATTAATATGGTTAACGAATGTCTTTTAACTCAAATATTCCTCATACCATGATAAACATCAAAATAAAAGATAAGGTTATCTACCTTTATTTAGGTCCCTCGTCACAAACTGTATGTCTATTCAAAGAATATGATACTATGTTTTTCATAAGATCTTTCTACCATCAATTGGCATAGACTAATGAGAAAATAAACATATTTCACTACTATCACCACCACCACCACTTCTCACCATCTTCGTTACAGGCACCTGTCAGTCTTTAACACTGACACCACACTTACCACTGCTGTTGGTCGTTTCTGCCACCAGTAACACCCTATTGAAATTTACATAACTATTATATTTTATCACATCATAAGCCTAAGTAAATTCAAGCATTGTCTCATACAACTTTTGTTACATGTTTATTACACTTAATTTTATGTTACCACTTATTTCATAAAACATATAAATAGTTTTAATACAAGTAAACACCCCGTTGGAGACAGAACAATCATCCAACCAGCCGGCTGAAATGTTTTATTTGTTTGATTTAAAATTGAAGTGTTTGATTATTTTTATAGATTTAATTATAAGTACTAAACGATTAGTTCGAATGTGGTGGAGGCACGTGCAAAAAGCATGTGATTGATGGCGTATGCCAAAACCATGTTTCTTCAATTTAAACATTAACCGCCGATGCACCACTACCATGCATCAACCTTATAATATGCTAACTAGACTTTATGTGTATTAAAAAATCTTTCAAAGTAATAGTATGAAACTTCTACAACTTTTGTTTATCAAATAGTCAAACTATTATTTTAAAACCGCAAAGATTTGTTGGTTTGAACACAAATGGACCATTAAAGCCACTGCATTTTAGTTAAAGAGAACTTCAAACTCATGTTTAGTCAAATCTTTAACGCGTGTTAAAAGGGATGAGTCAATTTATTTATTTATTTTTAACTTTTAACAATCTTTAGTTAAAATGGGTTTTAAAACCACTACACTTGCTTCAAAAGGCTTTAAAAAATTCATATATACATAGGTGACATTTTAACTAAATAAACCACTACACATAATCTAATAATTCTTTAAAAAACTATATAATTTTACACCGTAAGAATTTAAACTCATATTAGTTGTGCGATATAACCATTGATGACACTAAATAGGAATGGTAGTTTAAGTTTCTAAATCACCTGTCTACCATGTTGAAAAGTTCCAAAAACTCAACATGGAGAATTCACTTCATAGATCACTTATTACAATTAGGTGAAGATGAAATTATAAATCTCACATTTTCTCTTTCTTTAGTTTTGAAATAATTAATTTGTAATACAAATGAAATAGTATGTTGTAGCATTTCTTTTCTAAAATTCAGATGACTTTCTTATAACTATTTAATCAAACTTAAAATAAACTATTTAGTGTGAAACTAAATTTTATATTTGAGAATAAAATACCACATTTTTTAGTACTTTATTGTATTGCATTGTCCTTTTAAATAAACTTCTTATATGCAATGAATATCATTTATCAGCTTCATGTATTATTAAATAGAGGTGAATGGATGAGTTGTTATACGATTGAAAAAATTAAATAGCTACGAATTGAAAAAATATATGAATTTCTGAGTCTAGCAACTATTTATGTAAATATTTAATAATAAAAAATTTTCTTTCTTTTCATGCATGAAAACATGAATGCTTTGACTTTTTACACTATTATTGACGTGTTATACAACTTGTTTGACTATTCAATCCAATGACACGCTTATGTTAGCCTGTGTATTCGTCTGTGTGTGATGTTTCTGTTGGAAATTTATTGATATAATATAATATGGTTATTAATATTTATTTTAATCAAATTAACATGTTAAATGTAATATTAATGTTTATAAGTTGGGATTGATATTAGAAATTAATTGTATGAGAAGTTATCCTACATTAAAGGAAAGAAAGAATTTAAAATGGTTTATTTTTTTAACATCTTGTTTATATTGTTTTCTAAAGTATCACATTGAGTGGATTCACACACGCGCGTGGTGTGGGCATGTGGACGCAATGTGACGCTTTGATAATGCTTTGCACTTCATGTTGCTTGAGAGCCGCCTTAGTATTTTTGAAGACTGGTTCGAGGGTTTGGTCAGGTGCAACTGACCTTGGTACGTGGTCTGAGTACATGTGGTTCAAAACAACTGTGATTTGTAACAATTCGGTTACATGCTGACCAAAATTGATTATATACTGACTACTTTAATGAACAGCTATGATTTTCCTACATATACCGAGGGTATCTTAGTAGACAAGACACACCAACACAACTCGAAAATCTGTCAACAAACAAGTTTCTAAACATCCTCCATCTCTGGTTTCTCTTTAACAATCATATTCGGGTTCTTGATCCCAGTAGTAACAACTGTTTTGGCTGTTGTAATCTGGGAAACAAAACGAGTTATCCTGGCAGGCTCAGAATTTGTTTTAAGGGCACTGTGTCTAACACGATCCTTAGTTTTTTTAAATTTCTGTTCTTCTATTTATGTTTAGTTATAATTGTAAAGCACAATGTAACTTTTGGTTTATATTTCTTTGTATTGCTTATATGAATAAAAACATTTTTGTTTAACTTTTATATAAATGGCTTCATTGTTTATATCATATGAGAAGATTATACGAGCCGTATAGTCTGTCTAGTTGACACAAAAGTGACTGATGTGACGTCACACGCTACTGGACGAGACTATACAAGACATGTTTTCGCAATCTAATCGTGAGGATGCTTTCTCTATAATGGTATATTTCTTCTTAACCGATTATCAACATGCTAGTTTTTCCTATGTTTTTTCACTTCTTTTTCTATGAAAATTATTTAAATAAGATATATTTATTATTACCACTCTAAATTTTAAAGGAAACTAATTGATTAAAGAAAAATAACATGCTCCTTAGTAAACATGTACAAAGTAACTATTTAAATAACTAAAAGTGTTTCTAAATCTTTTGTCTTAGAAAATATTTGTAATGGATTGCTAATTAGACATAGAATCATTACCTTTAAAGGTGACACAAGATATGCGTTTGATTTACTCTAGCAGACGACTGATTTTTATTTCCTAACCTTCTGATCATCATAATTCTTATGGTTTGACGAGATCTTGTGATTTGATTCAATACGATTAAGATATGCGTCAAGATATCTCGTTATTTCATAATAATCCTAAATCAAAAACGTTTGTGATTTACTAAACCAACCATTAAAACAAAGTCAATGAATACATTTGATCCAATACGACTAAATAGACCACCCAGCTAATACTGACATCCCATAAATATTCTATTAATTGATATAAGTTGACATTTAAGAAAACCTATCGATATGACGATATATGAACAATTATATACTTCAAACACCATTTATTGATTTCTTTAGAAGATCTATAGACCAACTTCCTCATAATTTTTTTTAATTGATTTTGGTATAAACAACCTGATTTTATTTACATTCTTTAAGGGAAATCATAAAATAGTCATTTTTTTATGTAAATTTACCCCTCATTAAAGATTTTGCCTCTACAACCATAAGAGACGCAAAACTAGCTGTTCATAAAAAAAATAAAAAAAATAAGAGACAAAAACTACAAAATAAAAAGTATGTGCCCACGTTATGTTCATGTATCATTACAAATGTATGGTAATATACAAACATGATCAACTTTTAAAAAATAAAGTAGACACAAAAAACCTTAGACAAAGGTAGATAGTCGACACAAATTGTATGTAAATTAGAAAATAGAAAAGAAATTTTTTTTATTAGACTTGTATATTACAGAATATATATAATGATAAATTAGTTATGTGAAATAATTTCATGAACTATGTATATAAAAATAAATTTATCAAAAAATAAAATAAAAAAAACTATTGTTGAAATTCTTTGTTTTGTTTATAACAGTCACTTTCACGTTGCATATAATTTTGTTAATGCTAAGATAGATGCTAACAGTAACAGCCATCAATATTGTCACCAGTAATGGTTGAATTTTGGGTTTATGAGAACACTTGAACAAGATAATCTTAGTTTGGAGTTTCGGTTGGCAGTTTGCCATTATTAGCCACATTTTTTGGCTCATCTACTGGTTTACCTTCACTAAAATTAAGCTCATCTTATTCCATATTGATAAGAACAATTGAAAGCTCTATTAGCTTATTCATTTAAAATTTTACATATTTACTTTTTATTTTGAAATTTATACATACACGCGTACATTTGTATGTATAGAGTTCAAATACAAAAGCTTATTTTGGTGCGAAGTGTACGAAGCGTTTTACACAATTAATCACTCTAATTCAATTATTGATATCGACTGGTGATAATATTTTAAATACTGGTAACTTAAGATAGGACAAAGAGCTTAAAAAAAAAGAAAAGGAATAACAACGTTGACTTTTTAAAGTTAAATCTAGTTCCATCAATATTTTTAAATCAAATAACCTTTGTATATTTTAAGAACTTAATTTATCGTCTTTTTAATTTTGTATAGCATTCTTATAGTTTTTTAATGATTTTTTTTTAAATAATGCATATTATAGAGTGACTTAAACTAACACGTGATCTTATATAGTCGATACATAATTACAAAAATACATTGTGTGATAATACACATGATACATAATTATACACAGAAGTCTACTATATATATATCGCATTTGAACATTCCTATACCAATACACATGGGAGTTTACCACATAATTTCTAAGTTACAGAAACTATAACTGTGTTCAAAATCAAATTTACTTATAAAGTATGCTTATAAGATACCACAGTGTCATTATTGAACACATACAAAAGAACGAATGAAATGATCATTTCATTGGTCTACTTTTCTTCCACGCTTTCGCTCATTATTGCGTGGGTCAAATTCGCTTTTAAAATGGGCCAATTTAGTCAAATACTTCCACTATTCAAAACAAAACAAAAAAGTAGGTGGGCCCGTGGGCCGACACAACAGAATATAGTCATAGACTGCAGCTTACAATGACTAAAGGCCCACTTGACCCAATTGAACAAAACTTTCAAGTTTTACTCTCAACCAACACCACAAATTCTTAAAAACATTCAAAGGCTTCAACTTCAAACACAACCTTGTAGCAGTCACTATAAAAGATTTCAAAAAAAAAAAAAAAACGCTGCTCAGAAATCCAAAATCAGGTGCACACTGTTAGTATATAACGGAATTGATTATCTAAGTAAATGCGATTGAATGGCTACTTGAACAATTACGAAAGCACAAGTCGGGTGTCGGGTCATTGTCCTGTGAGATTCTCGGATTAATGATATCTAGCGTACGTTGTTTGGGGCAAATTCATATATACACTTTTCTAAAAGTTCAATATTTCACATGTATTTAACTAAATTTCACAATATCATACTTGCTTGTTCAGAACATCTAAAATACAATGTTTACCTGTTTCATAGTATACAAGACACAATCAGTTACCTATAACACGTTGATTCATTAAATTAAAAAGAGAACACCATGTGTCAAAGATGATATATGGTCAAAATGTTGTTTTCTTTGATTAACTATGAAACAGAAGAATATGATATTTTGAGTGTTTTGAACGATTAATATGAGATTGTGAAGTTTAGAAAGATATGCATGAAATTCGGAACTCTTAGAATGATATATATGAAATTAATCTTATATTTACGTGGTGAAAAGAAGGTATACAAGACCCTTCAAATACTCGACTATTTCTGATCCGCCAAGCTTGGAGCTTCCATAAACCCGGTCAACAAAGGTTATTGGAACCTAAAAGAGTCGTAAAAAGTCAAAATTAGTAAATTAAAAAAAAAACTACTTCAGAAGTTTCAGTTTGATGATCAAGAGTATAGATACCAATTATATAGCTGGTAAATACTAAATAGTAATAAACCAAATATCAATGGAGGACAAATCTACATATGAATAAACAACCATATGTAACTACAGTATTGGTGGGGAAAACTCTTTGTACAAATTATACATTTTATATAAGCAATTAGTGTGTCTGGTATTGATTCAATAATAATCTAATTTTTGAATAAACTGTTTGAAATGTTATACGATAAAAAATCTTTTGTACAAAATTAATACACTTTATATAAGCGATTAGTGTGTCTGATATTGTTTCAATAATATCTATTTTTTAGAATAAACTGCTTGAAATTTTACACATTAAAAACACACTCAAGCTGTTTTCGACATGTTATAGTTATATATAAGTCATTGTACCTCTTCGATATGGTATCCTTTTCTTGAAGCTCGGACAATCATCTCCATTTGGAAAACATATCCTTTGCTCACACAAGAGCTTATAATGTCTTCAAGCACGGACTTTTTGTAAAGACTATCATACAAGAAAATATATATCAAATTATAACAATGGGATAATGTATGCGGAACACACCAAGTATTCAACTTTTCATAAAGGCAACCAATATATAAAACTACTTTACAGGGCACTAAATTATGCATCCAGTTGACCGGTTCATTTATATATAAAAACACATATAATGACAAAAATATCCAAGTAATTTTTTAAAAGAAAAGAATACCGTTGAGTCGAGCTATTAGTAAGAAACAATTAAATGTTAAAAAGGTAAAATAAAAAGTAGGCGGTTTGGTCATAATAAATTAGTTTAGCATGATTTTGGACGTTGCTTTAACCATAACTCAATACCTATGTGTGTGGCCTATAAAGTAATTGACTACTTTTAATATATGGGTGGCCTAAATGGAAAACTAGTGTTTTCTTTTTGACATTTTACAGTATTTCAGCGAGATTTTTTTTTTCAAAATTGGCACAAAGAAATTGGAATCATGCTTGGATGGCCTATAAATTAGGTTGAATACACAAGGCTTTGATAAAAGGAATATTAACTTGAGTGGCATCTACGCCACTATTCCTAAGTTTAAAAAAAGGGAACAGAAAGTAGAAAACTGATATAAGATTATGTACCGAAACGAGCCAGTCAAATCTGATACACCAGGCCAAAGAAGTGTATGGGCAAGAACATTCGCTCCTCTACTTGTCAATTTGCGCATTAGGGTCCAACCATGAACACCCCCACCTCTTACATAACGGGTCCCAGTAACAATATCAGCACCCGTTTCCATTTGTTTCCTGAAATTAAATGGTGATTATTATTAGTAGAGTTGGCAACTTCAGCATATTATCATATGATAGGATTGAATCGGGTCATGTTTTCCCTCTTAAGGGGTGAGAGTAAAATAACAATTAGATTAAAGTAACAATGGTCAAATTGACCAAATGGGGAATGGGTTAAAAGTCTGCTCAAAGTTTGTTTTACTGTTAAATGCATTAACACCTCATGAAGTGTGAAGCGTTGTATTAAGAAACTACATTATTATTGAAATAGTATAAATTTTGTAACCATAGTTGACAATTCATGATTGGGTGGTTGTCAAATTAAAAAAACAATGGACTTTCCTAGAACTTGAACATAAGTTTTGGACTTTATCTTTGCATGATTAAATCCCTTTTAAACCTTGATCGACAAAGTCCCTAGACTTTATTTTTAACAAAAAAGTCCTTTTCTGCATGATTAAATTCCTTTTAACTTTTTTTAATTCATACAAAAGAACCCTATTTGCCATCCTTGATTAAGTCAATGAAGTTTTTTGAAAACCGCCTTTAATTAATTTTAAAAAATATTGAAGTTCTGAAAAAAAAATTTGACCAATCTAACCCTGTCCACCCGTTTTTCACTGGCTACCAAACCCTCTCAACCCACTTATTTTGTCACCTCTAATAATTAGGCAGTGGAAAAAATTTAAACATCAAGATTGGGAGGAGTTTTCTTACTTTATAAAGTGTGGCAGGTATTTCGGCTGTGTAGACAAACATAAGAGAAAAATGAACGTCATGATTAGTTGGCTGAAAGCAGAATGTATATGAACTAGAAATGTATATGAATTACAAGATAGATTCCCTTTGCACCATAGCAACGTGTAATTACTTTTTTCGAATTCAAAAAATAATAATAAACTTGAAATAAAAAATACTTACATGGTGTGACAGATCAGCATCCATGATTACAATAAAATTTCCTGAAGCATGCTTTAGACCATGAATGTAAGCAGTACCTGGTTAAAAAGAAAATTGGCTTAATTCAAGATTTATGTTATAATAATTTTATATAGAGAAAGAAAGAGGTACCTAAACCGAGCTTCCTGGGTCTAGCTCTTAGTAGCTGCATTAAAAAGATAATGATATGAAAGACTAAAGACATGTATGAGACAACAGTGAAGCATTATGAGCTATTAAAATAAGGACTAACTTCATATACAATATTTTACAAGTTCAATTTTTTTTATATAATCATATCTATCTATTTCATAGATATAAATCGGGTCAGTTGCATATTAGGAAAAAAAAACTCTTATCATAGCAAATCATCTCAGCAAACAATGATTGTTCTCTTTGTTTATTCAGTGAAACAAGTTGTTATCAGTAACTAACTCTATTTTGTTTGCTATTAAATTTGGTATATATGATATTATGAGTATATATGAAATTTAAAAATTTTATAAGAATATAAATGAAATTGACCCAAAAAATAATTGCACATACAATCCGGTCATCTCCATAGACTCTCTGTAACTGTTTGACAATATCTTGAGTTCCATCAGGACTACCATCATCCACGATTATTATTTCAAAGTCATCATCCCTAACAAAACAACAAAAGCGTTAGGGACTTGAAGGTATCCATAATTATTCATCACACTAAAAAAAAGTATTTAAGAGGTTTCACTCTTTTCTTTTAACTAGAAGTTTCAAAAAAAGTTCAGTTGGATTGTTGACACATACATCATGTGATTGTTGCATCTTTCCTTTTAGTTAGTTTCACTAGTTATACTCTTCAGTTCATAGTTTTGCTCCACAACATTCTCACCCAAGTATGACAACAGTATGATTTAGCAAGGGCAAAATATAAAATCATCACTTCAGTTTCAACATTTGTTTCAATCACAAATGGTGAACACAGGTGAAGATTTAGGAGTAGGATTAGAGGGTTTGTGAGTTAGTCGTTTTATAAGAAAAGAACAAAGCTTAAGCCTAAGGATTTCTCAGCCACATGCTTAGACTTGCACAATCACATCAAGACAACACTTTATTCTAATTTTAATTAAACCAGGCATAAGTGGCAGTTTCAAACCATTGCTGATTAATTGGTTCATTTGGGTTGTGTTTTATCTTAAACAGGTCAGATGAGTTTAATATAGTCAACAGTCTACAGATACAAATGAACCAATTCATTTATTTGAGTATGTAACTGGATAAAAATAAGGTGCAAATATACAGTGCATTTTCATATAGTTTGCCTTTACCAGAATCCCAAGATCAACATAATATATAATCAGTCATCTGTTTACCTAGAAACAGTAAAAACTCAATCTAGTAGCCACAATGACAAGTGCAAAAAAGTATAAAATCACTCATTTGAATTGTGAAAACATTTAGGGCGATCATATGACACTTCATCTAGAATCTAAACAACTACATACACAGATCCAACAGTAAATTGAACACGCAACCAAAATGAAGATTCAACAATTTAAAGCATAGACTAATTCACTTCAAATTCTGAAATCTGAACACTCGTTTAGATTGTGAAAAAAATTTGGGCGATTATATGATACCTCATCTAGAATCCAAAACAACTACATACGCAGATCCAACAGTAAACTGCACAGGCAATCAAATTAGAGGTTCTACAAATTGAAGTATATGCTAACTTACTTCGAATTCTGAACAGAATTAGATACAATTTCAAGCGATGTGATTAGAAGTTGAGTTGCACAAACTCAAATTAATCATAGCAGTAGTCAATTCAATCGAATAGAAGTTAACAGATCAATCAATATGTATACGTGTGTAACTTACGGCATATGCTTGAAGACGAGGAAGACGATGAGAGCGATGTTGAGCCGTTCGTTGTAAGTAGGGACGATTATGCTATACTTGTTCTTATTCGCCATTTGCAGATCAAAAACCCTAAATCTTCAATTGTTCGATTGAAGTTTGAAATTGGTGATCGATTATCAATACGACCCGAAACGTGACCCGACAAAAACCCCTTTGGTGATAGCGGGTTGCGTTGTTGCCGAAACTTGCAAGTCAAGAATGAGTGACGAACGTTTATGGGATTTGTTTACACAAAATCATTTTTCTCTAATGATAAATCTACCTACCTATTCATACGTCTAAATTACTTCAACTTATTTCTAATCTTTTACATTATTTGAAAGTAATTTATTTTAATTCTAATTCTAATTTTGATTTGATATTTCCTATGATCCACACACTTTTTAAATATATAATTTATATGGTGTTATGCTAATTTTCAGTGATTAAATTTCATAATAACCAAAACAATTTACCGGCATATAAACCTAAAGTTTAAACTTTAAATCGATTTAACAAGGGTCTGATTCCTCTTTAACTCGGTTCAATCCAAATTAAACTAGTGAACACATATTCTTGTGTCTAAATTTAAAACTATTTAAAATATGATCTGATATAAGGTTGTTATAGTCCAAACATATTTATCGTAAAACTACACGTTACATCTAACCATAACAACCAAATGCTTTTTTCCTCACATAAATCACAAAAAGTTATGTATAGTTGCTCTGAGACCACACTTATTTTTTATATGCTCACACACAACACACCTAAATGTAAAATTCTCATATTATTCAATGTAAAATTCTCATATTATTCATGACCAATTAGTACATATTGCTAGTTTTAAGACATGACACTATGCATATCTCATTTTCTTCCCTATACTTCTGGTATTTAAGACGTGACATTACTCGTGTCTCATTTTCTTTGCTATACACGAAAGAATGTACAATTTATCTAAGGTGTCACACTCACCATAAACTTTAAAAACATACAAGCTTAAACAACTTTATTACAAGCTTGATAAATAGTTATGCTTTTTAACCAAACCCGAAACCATTTCTTAAAAAATTTCTACAACGATAACCAAATCACTCGATTCGTTGGTTTTGTAGTCCGGTTCGAGTTTTACACACCCCTACATACAAACCATTTCAACTCATATTTGTGCCACCAAACCCACAAAGAACAAGACAAAAACAAACAAAAAATAAATGTTCGACTCGAACAACAGAAATTAAAGCAACAACAGACTTGATACACAGTTACACGCAAGCCAGATTAAGGGGCTGGCAGACATCACACTTTGCCTAAGTTCGAAATTACACGAGGTGACTAACAACATACTGCAAAAAAAGAGTTTTATGAGTTACAAGTTTCAACAGAAGTATTGGAGAATTCAGCGAAAATAACCATAGAGTTCCAAGAAGCAAGTGCAAAGTGTCCACGGGTTGATATCATCTGTTGTCGGACCCGTTATAATCACTCTAAAGTATCTAAATGGGAGCAAAGCATTAGGGCCTGTAACGGGCCATGACGCAAATTGTCCCGGCTTGCTTAGTGTTTGGTCGTTTTCATGTACCCTCAAATTTGTCCAAACTTTACCATCAGATGAACCCTGCAGAGTTAAACATACATCAGTTGACTTCTCATAGTCAAAACATCTCCTTTTCAACTTGGAAAAGGTTTATGCATTCGATTTACAGAATAAAAATGATAGGAGTACATTGTATAAAATCTACTATAAAAAGAAGAAAACTGTGAACAAGTTTGAAGTTCTTGCCTATTTCATGCGGTTTTCAGTTTAAATAACTGAAATTTGTATGAATGTACCTGAAAATTCCAGTGTCTCATGAAAGCCTTTGATCCATCTTGTCTCACTGTGTAATAGTTGCACATGAGCTGTTTCCAATCAAAAGATAACTGTAAGATTGACCTGATACATAAGCTGAACAGATAACTAACTTAAGCTGATATTATATGAACTTTAATTTCATATATACCATTCTAAATGTTCAAAATTTCATTTTCACTAAATAAACGAACACGTTACGACATTATTTAAGTAAATCATATCAGTGCATAAAGTTCTAGTAAGGATTAAACCTGGTGATCAAGGCCAAGGTCAACCATCCACCATGAACAGTTCTTCCCATCCTCAAGGCGGGGCCCAGCAAAAGAAGTCCCCTGTTTCGATATTAAATACGTTTTAGGAGCGATTTTCAACTTAATCTAAGATCATATCACTATAATTATGGCATACCTGGTACGCCCTTGAAGCCAAGACTTTAGGATCTGTATATCTTGAAATAGGATTGCTGGCCGTAACGCTAATTTTCTGAAAAATAAAATAATCAAGAAAAACAAAAATCACTTCCCTTTTGTAATGTCTTTTCCTTTTTAATAATGAAAACAGGCAATTGTTAAAAGATTCTTATAAATTACTGAAGCATGAGACCATGAGTCCTTGGATGTAATTATTGCATGATTAGATATTTAGATCTCTGAACTTTGATAACTAAACGATAATCGCAAAAAAAGTTAGTTGTTTGTATGATTAAGTGTATAAACTTTATTAAAAAGAATCTCATTAAAGTTTCAAAAGTCTAGGGAATTAATTATACGAAAACGAATTCCACAGACTTACGTGAGAATGTAGAGAAGTCTAAAGAGCTTGTGTGATAATTAACATGAAAATAAATATTACCTTAGCTAAAACGGGGTTAACCCATTGGTGTTTACCCTATGATGTGCCCACATAGTAAAAAACTCCATTGCTATCTCCTCAATTTTGTAAATGTTAAAATGCCATCTAGTGATGAGAAAATAGAAGGAATTCTGGTCCTATATTAGTATAACAAAAGAACTCTTTCCTCGGAAGTAACCGTTAAATTTTGATGCTGCAAATTAGAATTTCAACGATTCACTACAAAAGACGTGTTCAGTTCTCAAATGCAAGAGAGGCAGCCCACAGTCTTGATAAAAACAAGTGATACCTAAAAGTCCTATGCTTTTTATATAATAAACCAAGATTACTGGAATTCAGTGTTTGACATTGCATTACGAAAGTGATCATGTTACAACAATCAAGAATCAGAACCTATTGTACCAAACAAACTGCAGGAGATGTGTTTGAATGTGATTCTGTTGTTTGAAGTTGTGATAATCAATTGTTTTGAGTATTTGGCAAATTTAGATTATTAAAGAGATTTACATGTATAAAAGATTCCCAAAATAACATAACCAGTTTCACCATCCAACACAAGAATCTGCGACTTGAAAACTCAATAGTCAGATAATCAGTTTCAAAGGTAACGTCAAACGCACTCTAAACCAATTCCATTACACTGATGTGGGACCCATGTAGTCATAAAGGTGTAGGACCCATGATTTCAGGATGGTGTGGGCCGCATGCCATCAGGAAGACAGCCTGGGACCCAAGTAAGATGACATAGAATAACAAGTATGACCCATATATTTCTCAAAAAAAGGGAGAATACCTAGAACCCACCTGTAAAATGTTAGAGAAAGTTGATTCATCTAGCAAGACGAAGTCCGAACTAGCCGTTGTACAGTAATCAAAGTGCATTGTAAATATCCTCTCACATGTTTCTTTTATAAGCTTACAAGAAGGGATGTAGGGAATAACTTGAAGAATTAAGCATACCGAACCCTGCAACAAAGTATACTAATTAGATATAAGGTTCGATAACTCAATTACTTGGCCAAAAGTTTCTTCTTCCTTGTCCATTTAAACTTGTGCATATTACAAAAATTATTCTTGTAAACACCTTCATCCACTAGTAGAATCCCATCCCTGCATATAATATGTAGGCAAGAATGGTTAATACTTTATAATTCACCATAATAAAATCCATCTCTTTGTTCTCACATGTCCAAATCCACACTTCCTCGTACTTTTAGTTTAACACTTCAAAACCGCGGTAATCAAACAAAATATAAAGATAAAACAACGATATAAAAAACCTTGTAAAACATTAAAAAATACAAAAGGCTATTGAAACTACCTCTGAAAGCTGTTCTAAAAGTATTTTGCAACAATCTTGGTGAAGTTGAGAAACCCCAAACACATCTGATATCAAAAGAAGCTCGAGGAGCAAGATAGTTTTATCATCTGTATCTTCCAAATTTAATCTACCACTATAGAAGTAATCCATCATAATCTTGAAAGCTTCAGGTGATACATCTTTTAAGCAAACTTCTGAAGAAACACTCTCACTCATTCCGTTTGTGAACATCTGTTAATTCGATTATTTTCTTAGATCATGGGCACATAAATAATGCAATTTCCTAAAAGGTGAACTGTACAAATAACAAATTTTAAGTTCACATTTTTCCTTGATTTTAGCACCTTACTTTAAGTCTGGCGCAAAATAGAAACCAACTCACAATTTATCAGTTGATGAGACACCAGATGATGTTTTTCAGCCAGGTCATCACATTCAATATGCCAATGAATAAATTAAGTTAAAAGTTTAAAAACGTGAAATTTTTTATTAGTTATATTTAATAATAATAATAATAATAATAATAATAATATGCCACATTCCACATAGCATATACATACTCACTTAAATGCAAACGGTTTTTGAAAGATCAGCAAAATAATGACATGCTTTTATGTTGCTACAATCAATAATTTAATGTAACTTGGTAGCTAAAATCAATAATGAACCTAATTTTGGTTTCTATATCACGCTTAATTTTAGAGTTAGTTGCTAAAAATTTGGAAAAACGTAAAGTACTTTTCTTTTGTGCAAGTTGCAAACTCTAAGCAACCACAATTCCTAAACTAAAAGCTAGTGTAAATGAATGCCTCACCTTCATAAATGGTAGACTCCATAAACCAAGAATAACTTTATGAGACCTAGAAACAAGACCAAAACCTTCAATGCTAATATCCACATCACCAAACGCACCCGTGTTACGAAATTGTTGAAGCTTTTGCAAATTCATTGGAAGCCCTGACGGAAAGGTGGGCCCACCACAATGGGCTTGAGAGGTAGGGTATGACATCTCAACATTCTTGCCATAATCAAACAACTTTTTATTGAGTTTAAACTGTTCAATTACTTCTTCACATTGTTTCACCAATGAGGTTGCTCCAAATCGCAAGCTTAGATCTCTTAAGGATCCAAGTACGGGCTCAGGAATCTACATATAGAAATAAGAATCATTAAAATTTAGAACTAAATGGGGTGTTTGGATGTGACATGTGAGGTATAAAAATCATTATGAAATGTAGAATAATATGTGTGATACGTGGTGCAGGAGGTAGTGTTTGGATGTTATTCTCTTTTGATAGTAGTTAGCAATTGACAAGCAGATTATTTATCTGTTTGGAATTATATTAGATAAAAAAGGGTATAAGAGAAGCTTTATTTGTTTGGAATTATATTTTGAAAATGATTATGTGATATGGGATAACCATAAACAGATAATCAGCTGTAACAAAACAGGCTACATAAGAGTGTTTTGATGTCCTACTTTTCTGAATTGTAAACTGTCATAATCACATAAACAGTTGTCGATTTTTAGCCAATTTTATGTATTCAAGACTTTCATGTAAAATCCGTCGATAGATTACATAATAGAAATCATTTATTGGACCTTCTAAACTGATAATCCAAAACTGATTATTTGACTCCTAACTAATCAGATATTCAGCATCAGCCTCAGTATACCCAAACACAAGTAACTGATTATGTGTGACTTGATTATGCAATAATTAGATAATCACTTGAAAACATGATGCCAAGCAAGCACCATACTGTAAGAGAAAATGAAACAAAAATGAGAAATGAATAAAGTACAAGATTGGATCAAAAGTTACCTGTGTAAAGCCTGTATAGATAAACCGAAGAAAAGCATGCAAAACCGGATAATCTACATCCTTAATCAAGATAACATCTTGATCAAATAAACACAGATTTAAATTATCTGCTGCAGCAAGGATCACCTTATGAGCAGGGACAGCTCGTTCTTCATCACCCACGATGAAATACACATCGGATAACTCCCAGTTTTCAAGAAAACCTCCAAGTCCCTGATGATTATCAAAGTTCCCAAATTCATCCCTCAAATCTTCATCGGTATCATCCTCCCCCTTATACTCTCCACAATCAACATGCTTCCAAATAGATACATGATTTTGTGTTAACGGAAGCACGTTAACATTTCTATATCCAACATGTTTATCCCAACTACTAAGCCCAACATATTGCACACTACAATTCGGCTTCTCATCAAGCCACTGAAAAACTAGATTTCGAAAAGGGTACCTCCCTTTTCCGAAACTAATTAAACCGTCACAAATGCTTATCCAATAACTTTGAAATTTAGATGAACAACATAAACCTAAACCAGCTTCATCAACCACTGTTATACCATCTACCTCGATTTTCAGCCTTCAATTTCTATGGCTACCAATGATTACCGTATAATGTGGACTGTTGTCCCTCTTGTAATGGTAGTGTTTACTACCTGATTGCTCGCGAAAAACAAAGGTGACATCATTGTGAGCAAATGCCTCAAATGCAACACAACCTCTTCCTGCTTCCTTAAACCTCAAATCATCACGCCACGCGCATTCAAATGGTGCAACTGTTAGAAACTTTTTCTGCTTTTTCTCCATTTTCTCCATTTTTTCTGATTCAATTCTTCAATCTTACAAGTATATATACAAGCATATCAACTAAAAGAGTTAGATGATCAAGATTCTAGTATGCACTCAAATAAAGTGTGTGTTTTTAAAGTATAAAAGACTCAAACAGACAATTGGGTCTAAATATCTTTGATTCTTTCAAAGAATTAACGAACATCAAAGAAACTACTAGAACCTAATTTATAAGCATAAATCGACCAACATACTTCCAAATGCATCACAGCCACAAATTAAGCTCAAAAGATCTCAAGAAACGACAATCATCAATAATGGGTACAATAAATGTACAAAATACACCAAAACAAAGAATCTTGAAGAAAACACACATCAGAGTTACTAAAATAAGATCAAATTGATGAATAAATACCCCAAATTTTACCTGATTTGGTGTTATTTCACAAGAATCCAAAGAACCCAGATGGAATGTAACCAATGATCTTTAGGTGATGTGTTTGGAGATTGAAAAGAAGCACCGGAAAATCAAGAAAGTTGTTGGAATGAGGAGATTTTTTACTGATTAGGTGATGATGAAACGTGGCAATGAGCAGGGAGATACGGTGGTGGTGGCAATAATTGATTTGATGTGACGTTGTACCCATATCTCTTCTACACTCGGTCGCTCTTCACCGATAAAAGTATTACTAATAACATTGTGTTACCGAGTTTGCTAAATGAAATAAAGTACAAGTTAACTCGCGTATACGTTAGGCGTTTATGAAGACACTGATGTTAATGTGATTACGTATATAGAAAAAAACGTATGAAAATATGTTATCGTAAGTGAAGATGGCCTACCATACCAAAATATACCATATATTTGGTGCAGCTTGCTTTTCAACAAGATCTATATTCAAAAATAAATTGAAAAAATTAAACACAGTCACAACATAATTTAAATAAACAAAAATTAACGAACGAAAGTTATGAAACTAAAAAAATAATAACAGGTTAATACGAATGAGTATTAAAAAATATCTGAATCTATTGATGGTATTTCTTTGTTTGTATCATTGTTTACTTTTCCAGTGAAGTTTACTCGATTTACGTTCACAAGATATTTAGTTGTGAAGATATATGCATTTACAATTATGCATTCAACACAACTTTTACAT
>BJCM01209249.1:0-17952 GCA_018326385.1 Flaveria bidentis | reverse complement strand
TTCAACCCAACTTCCATCCTTTAGAGCCTCATCAATTTTCTTTGGCTCTATCTGAGATAAGAAACAAGAGTGAAGACAAACATTTGCTTCATGGGTTTGTCCTCTTGTTCTTACCCCTGTGTCAACATCTCCAATGATGTTTGTGGTGGGGTCAGACTTGTGGATCCTTAGTTGAGGGATCACAACAAGTTGCTGAGAGAGATCTAAATTTGAAAAATTGAGATCTGGCATTGATGCTTCTCCCACCATATCAGCACACTTATCAAGAGAAACTTGATCCAATGAGTGTGTGACATTATTGATGTTGTCATATATGGAGTGGTTATCAACATCAAGAAATTCCTGATCACTGTCACCATCACCATCATTTTCTTTTGCATTTGAAGTGTCTTTATTTGGTTGTTGAGCCTCTGAGCTAGAATTTGAAGGCATCTTAGATGTATTAGCTGAATTTGTCATTGTGGTGCTGATAGAAACCTCATTTGCAGAAGTAGTTACAACTGGAGCTGAAGATGTGTAACTTGAAGGTCTTCTTAGCTCAAATCTTGGGTGAGGATCACCTGTAGGTAAGATATCTATAGATCCTGAAACATTCTGACAAGATTTGTTAAAACAGTTGGTAACTAAATCAAGATCAAATAGCCAATCAAGACCAAAACCAGCCACACAAGTTGTGTGTTCATTGAAAGTCACATTGGCTACTCTTCAACAATTCTAGTTTTGAGATTGTATACTCTATAAGCCTTAGCTTGAGAAGAGTATCCAATAAAGTGTCCATCATCTGTTTTCTTAGCAAATTTGGCAATTTGATCTTTGGTATTCAAGATGATGCAAGGACATCCAAATGACCTGAGAAAACCAATGAAAGGTTTCCTCTTGTGCCAAAGTTCATAAAGAGTCTTGCCATGAGTCTTAACCACTAAAAATCTATTTTGCACATAGAAGGTAGTGTTGACTGCCTCTGCCCAGAAGGTGATGGGCAGTTTAGAGTCAGACAACATGGTTCTTGAAGCTTCAATCAGTGTCTCATTTCTCCTTTTAGCAACACCATTTTGCTGAGGAGTCATAGGAGCACTATATTGTCTTATAATACCCTTTTCATCACAAAATGTATCAAGGATTTGGTTCTTGAATTCAGTTCCCTGATCACATCTTATGGTTTTGACCTTGTGATCACATTGGTTCTCAATCTTTAAGATGAAATTCTTCAGAATCTCAGAAGTTTCATCCTTAGATCTAAGAAAAAAGACCCAAGTGAATCTTCTAAAGTCATCTGTGATCACCAAACAATAAGAGGTCCTTCCTAGACTCATTACACCAGTGGGGCCAAAGAGATCCATATGTAATAATTGTAGGGGTGTAGTGATGGAGTTTCTTTCCTTAGGCTTATGAGATACCTTATGTTGCTTCCCTTTCAGGCATGCAACACAATGATCATCACTTGTAAACTCTTTCTTTGGCATTCCAGTTACCAAATCATTCTTAATAAGTTTATTCATGTTCTTAAAGTTTACATGGCATATTCTTTTATGCCATAGGAAAGACTCATCACTATTTTCTTTAGATAGAAAGGATGAAACTTCTCCAGAGGGAGATGTCTCTTGCAAGTCCATTTTGTACATGTTCCCTTTCTTGAGGGCTCTGAGCAAGATATGCTCATGAGGAATGACCAACCCGGGCTTGAGAAAAATGCACTCATGCTCAGTAAAGAGCATGTTATGACTCTGATCACAAAATTGGGATACACTCAGAAGATTGTACCCAAGTTTCTTGACAAAGTTTTCCTTTTCAATGCTGAGCTTACCTTTGTGATCTTTCTCCTTCCAGAAATGTAACCACCTTCATCTCCTCCAAAAGCAACTGGCCCTCCATCAATTCTTTCAAAGTTCTGGAGTAGTGACCTATTGTCTGTCATGTGCCTGGAACAACCACTATCAGTGATCCAGACATTCTTGTTTGTCTTGAGCTGTTCCTACACAAAAAAATTGATTAGTTACATTTGGAAACCCAAGCCTTATTGGTCTTGGGCTCAACAAAAAAAGTAGAAGGTAATGAAACAGTGATAGATCCTATAGTTGTGCTTTGAGGATTTTGTGTTGTTGTTGATGGAGAACATTCAGTCATTTGGTCTTTCTTTGACTTCCACACCACCTTTGGAAGTTTTGACTTGACCTTTAACACTTCGGAAGTTTTTGAGACTTCGGAAGTTTTGATGACTGGACCTTCGGAATATTCTGTAAGCACTGCAGCAGACTTCAATGCTTCAGAAGTATTCCTTTCTTCCGAGACCAAATTGTCTTCCGAAGGCAATTTTCCACTTGCCTTCTTCTTCATTTTGGAGCTTCTAAAGAAAACAAATTTTCCTTCTGAAGCTAATTTTTTCTTGGTGCTCTTGGAAGTCTCTTTCCTGTTAATATGGAGAGTACCTATTGGATTGTATGGACAATCCTTAGCAAGATGCGAGGTGCTGTCACACATAACACATTCCATCTTATTCTTCTAAAGAGCCTTTTTCTGAGAACAAGGCTGACTTTGATCACATATCTTCTCTACCTTCATCTTTGCAGATGCTGAGACAGTCCTTTTGTGCTGAGAACTGTTCTTGGAGTTGGATGGTTTAGGTTGTGTAGTAGTGGTACATAACCGATCAGCCTTCTTCTTGGTGCTGAGATGATTTGAACATGAACCAGAATTCTTGGTAGAAGAGTTTAGGTTGATGTCTTCAGTCTTCACTACTTCAAACCCTGCAGAGATAAAAACTTGTTTCTGCCTAGAATCAAAAGTGGCCTTGATCTCTTGAGTCTTCCTAGCTTTTCTCTTGCTCTTTCTGATCAAGTTCTTCCTCATAGACTTGGTCATCACAGTCTTTTTTTTCTCCTCAGAAGGATAGTGACCCTTCTTAGAATCCTTCTCTTCATTCTTCTCAGAGGAATTCTTCACTATCACTTCTTCATCCTCTTCACTCAAAGGATCTATGAGAGGAAGCTCATCTTCACAAGTTCCACACCTAGGTGATCTTACAGACAAGATTGTGTGTGGGGGAGCTATCTCACTAGATCCCAGTTCCTGCTTGTTTTGATAACATACTTTTGCATGTAGGGATGAGGATATCATGTTCTTGAAGGCCTGTTCTTCAAGAACACATTTTTCTGCCCTGGCCTTGCTGATCATAAGCTCAGCCTGGCATTCAGTCAACTTAGTTATGAGGTCCTTGATCTGAGTCCTATAGTTGGTGTGCTCATGTTTTAGAACTGAAATGGTTTTATCTAAGTCCTCTATCTTTAGCTTATAGTCACATTCAGCCTTTCTAAAATCAGTTTTTAAGATGTTTAAGGACTCAAGATCAGATCTCATTTCTAAGTTGTAGGACCTGTATCTGTTGACTTTAGTAATACATTTAGGAATACAAAGATGTTCCAATACATTTGCTTCATCATGGTCAGCCATCAATGTCTGGTTTGGAGATACATCTTCCACCTGAAAGCTCCAGTCAAAGCCTCCTTCTTCAACAACAACTGCAACTTGCTGCTTTGGCTTCTCATTCAGGGTAGCTTTATCGGTGTAGTTTGGTCTGGACTATGCTTGGCCACCATTTGTTCTTGGTTCCTTGCATTCTCTGGCAAAGTGGCCTATCAAGTAACAGTTGTAACATTTGACTTTGCTTTTGTCCAGTCCAAACTTTCCACTAGCTGTATTGCTGGGAAACTTTCTTCCTGTTCGCTTGTAGAACTTCTTGTCTCTATGAGTGAGAAGAGCCATTTGCTGGACTATCTCCATATATTCCAAATAATCTAGATGGATACAGTCTAGATCTTCAAGGGTGAATAGAAAGCTTCCACAACTTTCATCAAAAGACACAAAGGCTTGATAAGATCTTGTCTCTTGGAATGGGCTTCCTTGAGTATAGTTCTCCCTTAGTGTCTCAGGGAAGGTGATGAAAGTACCCTTTTGTGAGTTTCTCAGGACAGCATATGAGATGATGTTGGGGTTCTATGCTATCCCTTTCAACCACATGAAGGGCTGAACCCATTTGTTTGCTGGAGTTTCCAGATGAACCTTGCATGTTCATCTCCATCTGGTAGCCACTGAGAATCCTATACAACTCTGTCAAAGTGAGAGTTTTCAAGTTCTTAATTCTGTTGATAACAACACAGTAATATGCCCATTGCCTAGGAAGAGAGGACATGAACTTCCTTTGTAGATACATGTTGTTCCTAGTTTATGAGCTTAAATGTAAAAGTCTTTCATGTCTTACACATATGTAATGAATTGGTTCAATGAGATATAATATGTGATTGATGTTTATTCATGTTTATTTATTTCATATTATTATTGTGTTAAAGTATAATTTATTTGTATGAATATATTATATAGGTTTGAGATTGTTGTACATGGTTCTTAGTCAATAATGATTAAGAAATGTGTTCAACCTAGTCAGATGAGTATTCATGCTAATGGACCATACGCATGAATACATCATGCTTATGGTCCAGTCGTACGAAAGTACACAAGCATCTGATCTTGATGCCTCTAACACTTCTGAACCTCATACTCCAACAACTATAGATACTGAACCTGGGATTCAAAATCTGGATCAGGAAGTAGTTGTTCCCACCACTCTCAGATCTCGAATCAATTTGTATCATCCCATGGACAACATCATTGGGGATGTACTATCGAGAGTGCAGTGCCGAAATCAGCTATACTCAGCTGATTATGCCTCAGTCATGGAAAAAGGCTATCTTCATGATGGTGCTTATCGATGTTTTGTGTCTCAATTTAAGACAAAATATGTAAGTGAAGCCTTAAACGATGAGGCATGGGTCAGTGCTATGCAAGAAAAACTCCTATAGTTCAAGAAGTTAGGAGTATGGACCCTTGTGGACAGACCAAAAGGTGCTAAGGTGATTGGCACTAAATGGGTCTTGAAGTGTAAGAAAGATGACCAAGGAGTCATAATCTGAAACAAGGCTCGACTTGTGGTTCAAGGGTTTAGACAAGTCGAAGGCATTGACTACAATGAAGTGTTTGCACCTGTGGCTCGGATGGAAGCAATCCGTATCTTTCTAGCCTATGAATTCTACATGAAGATTAAAGTCTATCAACTAGATGTAAAAAGTGCATTTCATCATGGTGAAATCCGTGAGACAGTCTACGTCAATCAACTCAAAGGATTCGAGGATCCTTATCATTGGGATAGAGTTTAAAAACTGGACAAGGCTTTCTACGGGCTCCATCAAGCCCCTAGAGCCTAGTATGAGAAACTCTCTACTCATCTGGTGAAACATGGATTTCGCAGAGGGGTGATTGACTGTACGTTATTCATCAAAGAAAAAGATGACGATTTACTGCTGGTACAGTTATATGTGGATGACATAATCTCCGGTTCCAAGAATGAAGAATTATGTAAAGAATTTGAATATGTTATGAAAGCAGAGTTTGAGATGAGTGCTATGGGGGAGATGAAGTTCTTTCTTGACTTACATGTGGATCAGACACCAAAAGGAATCTTCTTGCATCAGTCCAAATATGTAGGTGATATCCTCAGTCGGTTCGACATGGAGAATGCTTCAGTTGCTGGAACTTCACTTTCCACGAACCATGACGTGGCACCCAATGAAAATGGTGATCTGGTTAATGCTACCATGTACAGAGGAATGATCGGATCCCTTATGTATCTCACAGCCTCTCGTCCTAATATTATTTACGCCACGTGTCTTTGTTCAAGATATCAGGCCAAACCAAAAGTAAATCATCTCATCGGAGTTAAATGGATTTTTTGATATTCGAAGGGTACTCCAACACTCGGATTGTGGTATCCTCATGATGATGACTTTGTGCTTACAACGTATAGTGACTCGGACTATGGTGGTTGCAAGATGAATTACAAGTCAACATCTGCGGGTTGTCAGTTCTTTGGTAGACGGTTAGTCACCTGACAGTGTAAGAACCAGACATCAGTTGCTCTGTCAACTTGTGAAGCTGAATATGTTGCTGCGACGAGTTGCTGTTCACAAATCATTTGGATTCAACAGCAAAGGCGCGACTACGGTTTGCAATTTTCTAACACCCCTATTTTTGTTGATAATTCTACTGCTATTGCTGTCACAAAAAATCCGGTCCAACACCCTAAAAGTAAACACATCAGTATTAAATATCACTTTATACGTGACTTTTTTGAAAAACAATTAATCGATGTTGTTAAAATTAATACGGATTTTCAACGCGCCGACCTCTACACAAAAGCATTTGATAAACCGAGGTTTTTATATCTTTTAGAGGTTAACGGCGTGAAAAAGAAAAGTGATGTGATTCTAGAAGAAGAAAGTGCGTAGTCCGACAAGTTTTTATTTTATTTTATTTTCCTGTCTATTAAAATCCAAAAACGCAAAAAGATTTTCGGTTTTAGTATTTTAGGGGGAGAATAGTTAATTTAGTATTTAAATTAGTGCAATATTTATTTATTTATTTACTTTAAAAAAACAAGGAGGAGGGCAGCTTAGCTAAAAGAAATGAAATCAAATCTGTAAGTCTGATTCAAAGTCTGCAGACACATGGAATAAATTGTTTGGGACTTCAAAATAATTTAAATGATTAAGGTGCACAATTCAAAGTATAAGTCTGAGAAGTCTAAGCAAAATAAAAGGAAAAATGATAGTAAAACTAGTCTGCTACTGAGGTAACATAGAGATAGTAGACCTAGAGGTTGCTAGTCCATTATATGATGTGTCTGTAGATTCAACACAATAGATGAGTAGACCTCATTGGTGATTTAAATTCAAACTAAGTTGTTCAACTTGCTGTGGGTTCCCATATTATCCTTGGTTAACACAATTAACGCATTTCCAATAAGGGGTGACGAGCAAAATAAACGCCACAAATGTGTGCGGATGACCATAAAAATGAGCAAAACACATGGAAAAATGCTAAATGCAATCAAGTTAATAACTTATGTTGTTGGTGCGTTATGTGCAAAAAGAAAAATAAAGGCTCTAACAAGAAAATAGATTGTGTGCCTCTCTGCCGTGTGGTGCACTGACCTGAGGATAAGCATAACCTAAATATTCTAGAATTCCTTGTTGTTTTCATATCTCTGTTGTGCAGTGGCACTGACCTGAGGCTTGACATCTCTTTGAAAGCTCTTAGAATAGTTTTTTCTTGTCAAATACCCGTAGACCGCTCAAAAATCTCCTGAGGAATGTTGATTACCATATAAGTGTGGGGTCCATAAATGCTTGTTGAAATAATTAAACCTAACTCATCACCAATCTGAGTCAAAATTTTGTGTATGGATTTAAGTGAAAAAATATACTGACAATCATCGTGGCTGCAACTCTTGACAGTCAAAATCATTGTGTGCATCCTATAGCTCTAGTATGATTTCCTAAAATTGCTATTGACTCTCGATCAAAACAAGAATCTAGCATCAAAATGTTTTAATAAAATGACCCAAATGATTCTGATATACCTGTATGGTTCCATAATAAATCGTTTCAGAAATGATCAAATTAACTTGAAGTTGTGTTGTTCAGGAAGAAAAATCTGTTAGACGTTTTTCTAAAAGATTTCAATCCATCTCTAATAAAAAACACAAAAATATGTCTTGCTTTGTTTTTTAATTTCAAGTTTTTTTTCTATTTTTCTAGTCTTTTGTTAGGTAAAAGTCGGACTATACAACTAGATGAAACCTATGAATCACTCATTAAAAGTGGTCACGTTTGAGGTGAACAATCAGTTCTAAATTAAAAGGATCACATCTGAGGTGATCAAATGGTTTTATATTAAAAGGATTACGTCTGAGGTGACCAAATGGTTTTATATTCAAAAAGGGTAATGTCTGAGATGATCGGTGTTCATAATGTTTGATATCACAAGGTAAAAGTTGAAGTGTTTGTGAGTATGAGCCAATCGCACAATTGGACCATAAGTATGAGCCACTCACACGATTGGACCATGAGTATGGGGGCATTCATGCGATTGGATCACTAGAATAAACCAATCGTACGAATGAATGAAGAAGTACAAGCTAGTCGCACGACTGAACCCCAGTCGCACGATTGAAGCATGCGTATGGGTCCAATCGCACGACTAAACATTAAAACAGTATAAATAGAGGGGTGAGTCGGTCGCATTTCTCACCACCCTTCAAAGCATTCAAAAACTCTCATACATAGACACTCTGCCCAAATTTCGTTTTACCTTGATTAACTGTCGATTGTGATCCTAACTGATTTCTCATTCATCTACAGGTATTGTGAGACTGAAATCGATCCAAATGAATGATCTGAACAAACCCTAAATGACCTAATCGACTAAAATCAAGAAATCAGTAAAACTCTTCAAATAAACCACTTAAATGGACATAATCGTTGATATAAAGGACATTAAGTGATATTTAAAGTCCCTGTGAATCTAATGAGTCTAAACATGACGTCTAACATCAAGTTTTGACCAAGATTCAAGGTTGGAATGTCGAACAGAGTCATCTATGAATGGACACTCCGAATGAACCTCAGTCGCACGATTGAGCCAGGCGTACGATTCAATCGCACGAATGAATCATTCGGTGACTCAATTGCACGACTGACTCAACTGCATGGCTTAACATGCGACTAAGTTCAGTCGCAAGCTCAATCTCACGACTGAACTCAGCCACAGGCTCAATCGCACGACTGAACTCAGTCGTATGGTTCAATCGCACGATTGAACCAGTTTGATCTAAAACAACTTAAGTTTTCAATTGTCATCTCCTATACACAACTCTAATGTATATGTTGAATATCTGTTCTCGTAATCCGTGAACTATGTTTCTTGTGTTACAACAATATGGCTGATAGATGGACCATGAGCCCCAAGCACAACATCTGTGCTCACTTAGATGCTACCACTCAGAATGCTTCCGAGTTTGCGGGGATCATGCCTTTCTCAGGAGATCGAGGATCTTCAAGGCCATATCTACACCTTGCATGCCATATAGATCACTACAACAGACCTTCTGGGAAGGGGCTACTGTTGATAGGTCCACTAAGTCCTACAGTATCCGGAGCTCAATCTTGGGACATGAGATTAGTGTTACTGCAGCCGCTCTTAGGCAAGTTCTGGATCTGGGTGAAGATGGTGACCACCCAACCAAGCTACACCCTCTGACAGTTCGAGGTTACTTCTTGAGGATGAAGTACACTGGGGACATCAACTTAGGTGTGCTCAAAAGCAACCTGTGCCCCCAGTTTAAGTACTTAGCTCACGTCATCCTCAAGTGCATTGCGTCGAGGAGAGGAGGATTTGACGAGATGTCAGATCAAATCCAGAATGAATATGTTGCTCTGGTGCTGAACCACCGGTTCAGTTTCTCCCAGATGATATTCTCCTACATTGTAGAGAACATAAAGGCAAAGGGGAAGGAAGTGTTCTGCATGTACCCAAGATTTCAATAGATGATCATTGATCAGAAGCTTCATTCGTTGCCGAAAGAGAGGGATGATGCAGTTGTCCTGGAGATTATGGATGATACGGCATTAGGTCGGATGAAGGTCTACTAGGGGAAGCATGTGAAGCCCCCGGTGATGAGACTGTTTAGCCACCTGGCCAATGAGGAGTATGTGGCGCCATCTCGCAAGAAGTGGCGTCATGATGACAGTGACTCCGATGTCGAGCCCATCATGGCACCCACAGACGAAGACGACGATGATGATCAGGGTCAAGGTGGTGAGGCACCTGGTGGAACTGAAAGGGCTGCCTTCCACCAAGACTTCTTGGTTGATGAGGATGAGGAGTCGGATGATGAGCCGTTAGTGAGGACTGTCGGGAGCCGGGTTGTGGTCACCGACAAAGGGATAGCAGTGGTTGGAGTACGCCAGGCTGAGTCGAGGGGTGTTGCTACTGATGTTACTTATCCCA
Organism: Flaveria bidentis; assembly: GCA_018326385.1. Taxonomy (NCBI): domain Eukaryota; kingdom Viridiplantae; phylum Streptophyta; class Magnoliopsida; order Asterales; family Asteraceae; genus Flaveria; species Flaveria bidentis. Next base: position 8,055 of record BJCM01209249.1, on the reverse strand, counting down.
CCTACACCCCTGACTAGCCTAACAACCAAGGGAGAGTGCCTATTGTAAAAGGCTCCAGGAAGAAGAGAATGGCTCACCCTTATGGCAAAAAGGGTAAGAGGCCGAGGTTTACTGTGATTACATCTTCTACCACAACCACCACCATTGCCACAGCCACCACCACTACCACAGCCACCACCACAGCCACAGCCACCACCACTACCACAACCACTCCACCACATTCCACACCCATTCCACCTCCTATATTTTCCACATCTACCACCACTACCACCACTCACCAAGCTGGTCCCTCCACCCAATCCATATTCTCACCAGGACCTACTCTATCCATGGTCGGGTTGGAGGAGCAGCTGGCTAACCTGAACCGGATTGTACTGAGGCTGATTGCCACTGTTTGGGTTGCATTAGCCTTTACATTTAATCCTTACAGATTCTAAGTATCTATAGGTTTATGCATTAATAAGCATTTCATGCTCATGCGGCTTAGTCGATAATGCCATGAGTATGCCTGACTAAAGTCTGACTATGATCTCATTTGTGTTTAGTGTGCATATAGAACTATCATGTGAACAACTTATATCGATTTCATATATACCATTATGGGGCCAAAGCCTCAAAATAAAATTATCATTCATATAAGCTAAAATATGATCATTCATAAAGAAATAACGAGAACCTTGGTATGTAAGCAAGAAACTAAAGCTTAGTTAATGTAGGTACATAGTAAACATTCAATAATATTCATACATACTATGAGAACCCTGAAATTTGACACCTTTAGAATCACTAAATGTTATTGAGAAACCATAGAATGTGCTTGAACTGAAATACAAAGACACATTATACTATAACACATTGGGCTTAACAAGTACCTAATCGAACAAATTAGGTCTAATAAAAGGCTCACCGGATATACAAGGCCCAATAAAGGTCCTTTAAAAGATTTAAGTTTATTTTGATGCTTAGTTCGTTATTCTAAGCTCAAACAATAACTAGACACGCTTAACAAATGACCAAGCGAATTATTGTAAACTTACAAAACAAATATTTAACGCGAAAAATAATCAATTGTATCAGAATCATGACACGTCAAATATCATGTCAATGGAATATTAATATTTCAATAATATTCACTTAGAAACCTTATTCAAACAATTAAACACGATCTACCATACAAAAACAATACGCGACGTCAATATTATTAGTTTAAACGTCTTTGACGCATGAAATGACGTGTAAAATGTTACCCAATACTTAAGTAACATTAAAATAACAATACTAATATTTATTGCGAGATAATGCTTAAAAAGCTTAAACACGTTAAATATGTGATACTAATGTATTCCAACTCGTTTAAAAACCTTATTAAAATCTGATGAATCAAATATTCTTGTTGAAGTTGGTAATTGATAAAATTTGTTGCTTTATTGATAAAGCTTTGATCTTTACAAAATAAATCAAAACTTAATTTGTTTAACAAAAGATGAACCATAAAGGTTTCTAGATCTCACAAAGGTAGATCTCATAAATTATAGGGTTTCGTATATTTGTTTTAAAATTATATATAGCTAAAGAATGACACAAGGATCGTTCTATATCAGGTTTAGAACATTCACCACGAGTCAAGTTGCTAAAGAAATCTTAAACAGAAAAAAACATAGTTTAAGTTTGAAATTTTACTTTGTAACTTGTTGGTCTTGGTGGATGATTGACTAAAGAAGATCCCTAACAATACAACGAAGTAGGATGCTTGTCACATGTGAAATCATGAAAAAATACACATGATTTATTTACCTTTTGCGTTAATCAAAGAACCCACAATAGCCAAAACAAAGTCTTGGCTTTTCTACTTTAGCCGACTATCAAATAGTGACGAGCATGGGGTGGAGGTGGCGGCTAGGGTATGTGTTTTCAACTCTTGACTATATATGGTTAGTATCTTTCTAAAATCAATTTTATTTGAAACCCACAAAACCAATGAAAACCAATGATAACCATTGATTAACTTAATCAATTATCGTGATTAAAAATGATAGAAAGTGTAAATGTGACTTTTATCAAATAAGTTAAATTAATATATATATATATATATATATATATATATAATAGTTAAAATATTTTTTTTATCTTTCCAGTTACTTGTTAATTAATTAATCCTTTCTTATCCTTCCTCTCTCTCATTTCTCTTTTCCAATCTCTCATCTCCTATCTATAGAATATTACATATATGTAAATAAGTGTAGTTTGTAAGATATATGTTAACAATTTGCATATTACATATATGTAAGATAGCGTATTATCATTTTACTATACCACCATCCAAACTATAAACAACATAGTCAATTAGATATAAGTAAACTAGTTTAGTTTGCAAGATATATGTTAACAGATTGCACATTATATATATATGTAAGTTTGTGTATTATCATTTTATTAACCAACGTCTAAAGTAAAAGCAACATAACAAACTTATAGTGGTTTTTGCATCACATCAACTTGGTGTGTGTAACAAATTAACAAAAAGTAGTGTAACTTAACTTATATATATATATGATGACCATTCATTTTTATGGGTAATATATGAACTCAAGTTATTTACATATATGTAGATCAGTGTATATTAAAAGATATTTGTTTATAGTTTGCTAGTTACATATACACGAATTTTAGTGTATTAAATTTACATGTATGTAATCAAATTTATTTACATGTAATTAAATTTATACAACCAAATTGAAAATAATAATCAAATTGATACAACTCTGATTTACTTATATGTAGATTAAATATGTTATTTACGTATACCTTGACAATTTTACATATATGTTTAAATGCATCTTTGTTAACCAAACTTCAAATACTAAATATATGTCATTGATAATCATTTTCATGTTTATTTGTAGCTTTAACCATAATACATAAATAAGTTGTTCAATCACATAATTCACTCCTTTCACATTATATTGACCAGTACTATGTGATTACAAAACTCTCATAGTTTTTATTATTATTTAAACCTATCCATTAAAAACTCTATTGCCTAACACTACTAAGTTGCATAGAAAAGATGTATTTTCTGATCTTATCGACGAATCAAAACCTATGATACACAAAAAGGGTACATCTAAGATTATGATCGGAATATGTGTACATTAGCCTGCCCAACAAAATATACATGTTCAAGTTTTAGAAGAATTAAAATCTATATTATACTATGTCATATTAACCTAACAATATGTTCAAACCATAAAAATAAAAATTAACACTAGATAACATTAGACGATAAAACAATCCAACCCTCTCAAGACCCTTGGCAAAACAAAAAAGTAAGTTAAACATCATATATGTGTATTTTATACTAACCTATTGTAGTAACCATGGTAAAAAGATGACATAAGAATGAACCCATCAAAGTAGAAGAAGTTTGAATAAGGGATAACGGAATGAGTCCACCCCATCCATTTCCAAACACACTCCTACTTCCTGCTTGCTTCCCATCAAACTCAAACCATGACTGCCTAGGGTTAACTCAACTCAACCAAACAACACAACATAAGAAGAATATTATTGCGTAATTTCTTCATCCAAAATCAACACAATATCAAACATAATCAACATTCAATCAATCATCTGCTATCATTATTATTATTATTATTATTATTATTATTATTATTATTATTATTATTATTATTATTATTATTATTGCTTTCGTTTTCACCCCATCGGCCGGTGTTATCATGATCATCCGTTCATCATCAGCGCCCTCCGGCGGCCACTCCGGTGTTTGTTCGTAGATCTCATTGTTTACGCGCTGAGATCGGCGTTCGATTTAGCTTTTGTCGTTAGCTGATGGATTTGGATGAGTTCAGATCGATTTTATCGAATTCAACGGCGGATGTTTGGGAGATCATCGATGCGGCGATTACCCTAGCTTCGACGGATTTCGCCGGAGAGTTTAAGCGTCGGAGAGACGGAATCGTCGAGCGGCTCTACGCGCGGCGGTGTGGCAGTTGCGACGTGAGTCTAGCTGATGAGCGGCGTCCGAATGGTGTGGTTAGGGCTAATACGGAGGAGGTGAACGATGATGTTAGAGGAGTTGATGATGATGATGATTCACCTCGAGAGGAGGATGATGATGATGAATTGGATCCGTACGGAGGGTTGTTTGATGATGAGCAGGCGAAGATACTTGGAATTAAAGAACAGCTTGAAGATCCGCAGCAGGTATGGGTTTCAATTGAGTTGTTTATGATGATGTTGTTGATTAGATTGGTAGTTGACTTGTGATGATTGATGGATGATTTTGTGGTTTAGACTGATGATGCTATTGCTGAGTTGCTGCAAACCCTTGCTGATATGGATCTTACTTTCACAGTCCTTAAGGTAGATAAACATCAGCTGTGTTGTTTACCTTTCATTAGTAATCCTATAAGCAGCACCAATTGTTATTAACAATAATATTTGATAATCGAATCAGGAAACGGATATAGGAAGGCATGTTAATCGTCTTCGGAAGCACCCATCAAATGAAGTAAGGAGACTGGTGAAGCAATTGGTGAGGTCAGTGAATTTTGGGAATGTTTTGTATCCAATAATTCTGGAGAAGTTTATTGTTCTTTTGTAGATTGTTCTTGAAGTTGTTTTTATCGTTTGTGAATGTAACAGGAAATGGAAAGATTTGGTGGATGAATGGGTCGGGTCGAACAACAGTGCCCTTGCACCAGCTACTCTCACAGGTATAATTTATTCTTCTTGCTGATGTAACCTTTTGTTTTATGAATTTATAGTCTTTTATTTAGCAAGATGCAAGCTTTTTGTACTAATTCTTTGTTCTTGCAGATGGTGATTCGCCTCTAGTGCAGAATGTATCAAGGAATGCTCAAAATGGATATCAACAGGTACCTGTGTGAATGTAACCCATTTGAAAAAGGTGTCTGTGATGATGAATTTGAAATATTTCTTGTTTTTTTTTTGAGAATTGAAATTTTGTTTCTCAGGGACCTGATTTCGGCTATTCTCCTAACCCACACAGTTAAGTATTGAATTCGATTAGAATCTTCCAATTCTTTTCCATACTTTGTTGTGGAGTGATTTTTGATGAATTCTTTACGCGAAATGAAACTGTAGATGGGAGTTCTGGTTCTGAAAGGAATAATTCTGAACCAGAGCAGAATAGGCCGAAAACAGTTGTTTCGAAAAAAACAACACCTTCCAGACCACCGCCTCAATCTCGTCCTGCAATGGCTGCTTCTGCCTCGGTTCCTCCTCCAAATGTACTTTCTCTATTCAAACTATTTGCATATTCTGTTATGAACACAAAAAGTTTATCTAGTTTTACTACATATTTCAATTTGACCCGTTAACTTGTGTATAAGTTGATTTGGATTTTTTTTTCTTTGGTTGTCAATACAGCCAAATCAAAAAGTATGTAAAATGGAAAAGAGTCAAACGGTTAAAGCTACTTTTCCTCAAAATATTAGATCTTTTTCTGATTAATATAGATCCTGCAATCATATTTCAAGCACTAGTTACTTTCTAAAACTTATAAGAACTTTTGAGAGCAAGTATCCTTACCAATGACCCTTTTGACCTGTTACCCAAACCGCCTTTTTGGTGCCATTCTTGGGTTGAATTGCTTATAAGTTAATGATCTTCGCAGCGAACACAGAGGGAGGAAAGTATTGACCTGGACAGGCTGGCTTCAGCCCGGAGGCGTCTTCATGAGAACTACCAAGAAGCCCAAAATGGTAAGAATGAATGACTTGAGTTTTTGGCTTATGGGATCTGCTTTGCATTGCCAAATTTGTTTTTAATACATTTTCTTTTTAAATTCTTTTTGAAGCAAAAAAGCAAAGGACAATACAAGTTATGGACATCCATGAGATACCCAAGCCCAGGAATGGTTTCATTGCCAAGAATAAAGGCAACTTCCATGGGAGGCAGAATAGATGATCTTTTACACTTTCTTCATGTCCCATTTCTATAAAATTACTCTCATGGCATATACTACTACTACTTTGTTTTATATTAATTACGTTTTGGATGTTACTAATCCAGAGTTAGCACGGGTGTAAACAAGTTTAGTCAAGCTTGAACTTGTCTAACCTCAAGCTTGAGCTCAACTCGTTTAGTGCTCTATTTCAAAAAGCTAAAGCATTGTTTGTGAGTAGTTTCTTAAAGCTGACTTAGGGTTGGCCTCGTAATCTATATTTTATTGATTATTTAATGATTTTATTAATATATACTGATAATTGCATGTTATAATTTTTATATATAAACAATATATATCATTTAATTATTTTTATTTTAATTTAAATGTAATAATAATTAGAATTCAAATATATACTTATAATATATTAGTGTTTTTTATATTTGCAAACTAACACTCTAAAGTCCGAACCCTCGAATCACTTTAAGACCATACTCTCTCACCACTTTTAAGCATCATGCCGTACTCATGTAACCCTTAGCTAAACTCTAATTTGTATGTGGAAGTGACTTTTAAAAGACTTTATTCGGTCATCATTTGATATTTAAATTTACTTTAAACAAATAATAAAAAAAATAAAATTTTAATAACAAATTAATTTAATAATATTATAAACTTATTACCATCGCATTGGATAAATTACATTTGCTATATTATAGAAATACATAACACTATCCATTCTAAGATCTTCAAGAAAGTTTAAAGTCGTAACATGGTTAAAAAGTAGTTTGTTGGTAACGAAATCGTGTGTTAACCTGCTCCCAAACCATTGGTGTGTTTGATTGGGACAAGATTTTTTTAAACCTCAAGGAAAGCCTTTACAAACCCATCTAGAAAAACGACCCTAAAGTTTAAGTACAAAACTAGAAAATAGAAACACAAAAAATAACCATACAAAACAAAAATTAAAAAAAAGGTTTGAAATGGAGCGAGATGAGACCAGCAACCATCCTACAACTTCAAACTTCGGCATGATCTATCGATATTTAAACAATTTATGTCAATCCTAACAATAACTCGCCTGTCAGAGCGTCGATCAATTAAAAGAATATTGTAATTTTAGTTTTTAATGCTCTCCGTATATTTAAGTCGATACTGACGAATTCAATCCATTTACGCAAGCAACTAAGTTAAAGAATAAAGGCCATTGCTGCCACCATCACGAAGGCAGGTGGGGCGATGTTCTATCCACCGTCACTCATAAGCAGCCAACTACTCTGCTTTACCATCCCGATCACACCTACTTTTCCTCCCCCACTAGATCAAAGGCCCTTTGGTAGTTAATATATAATAACATATTCATCTAGCCTTGTCAAGGTATATATGTAAAAGTTTGGATTGAGTTATTAAAGGAGTTTGAACTCGTTTAAGCTTAGCTTAATTCAAACATTTAATGAATCGTTACAAACAACTTACAAACAACTCAGCTTGTTAGATTAGCCTTTCATAATGGAATGAACAAAAGAACTCCTATTGGTTTTCATTACATATAAGAAGATCTTAATAAACTACGATTCATGGACAAAAAAGTATTCATTTACTTTTTAATAACTATTACTTTAGCAAGAAAAGCTTATAATATAAAATGACTAGGTTAGTCCCTGTATATTACACGGAATAAATAAATAAGATATTAAATAAATAGTAATCAAAATTTATGCATTATAAAATCATGCTTGAAGATAAAATATGATTATAATTACATATAAATAGCTACTTAATTTAAGTAAATAAGCAATAATGTATTTTTCGTAAACTTTGTTTTATAAAAAAATGTGATTTTTAAATATTTTATTTTAAGAAAAAACAATTTTTAAATAAAAAGTTCGTTGTATTATGTATTTTAAAAAAAAATTATTTTTAAAAAGTGTGTTTTAATAAAAAATATAGGTTTTTTATTTATCAAGTTATATATCTATTTTAATTTGAAAATGGTAATGGTAAAATTATTAGTATTCATTATTATTATTATTATTATTATTATTATTATTATTATTATTATTGTTAATATAAAGTAATGAGAAAACTAGTATGATAAGTCTTACAATTATTTTATGTTTATTTTA
>BJCM01209248.1:0-10221 GCA_018326385.1 Flaveria bidentis | reverse complement strand
AGAGACACTGTATATAAGTTACATTTTTAGTATATTAATATTTGGATTAAGGCCAATAAATTACATTTCCAATACGTTACACTTTTAATATATACATGAATTACGGCCTATAAGTTACAATTTGAGTATGTTAATCTGTCAATTAACTGCAATAAGTTGCATTTTAAATATGCTAATAGTGAATTAAAACTATGATCTGATGGTCAAGTAGTTTTAATGTTTTTCAACAAAAATAATATGAGTTCAAGGACAAGTTAATTAGATAGAATTTAAGAGTAAAAAGAAATATCTAAGCTAAGAATAAAGGTCTTTTATTTCAAAGTTTATTTAATGATATTTAATGATTAAATGGATGACGTATTAAAATAACTAACAAACCTATCATTTCAAAGTTTATAAATAAATTAATTTATGTTAAAGAATAATTAATTAAATAAAATCATATAAACACTTTTTTATTACTTTTGTAAGCTGAAAGAGCACACATGGTTTTTTTATCAACCCAATTTTTTTTTATCTTCTTTATCTCTATACATACATATAAATACAGAAATAAAAACATAAATGTGTCTAAATAACGAAAATTAGTGGCAGTATAACCAACCTATAAATATAATACTTCTATCTATAAACTATAAATAAACTATAAATATTAAGGTATAATAGATTTGAAAAACCATTTCTATATCTGTAACAAAAAGACGAATTAAATAGATGAAGAGTATAAATAAAATATACATTTAAAAATATAAAAGAAAAACTGCACGTAATTAATTACAATTATTTTTTCTTGTTTCCAATACACAAGTTTTGACTCCCGGCACAAATTCTTTCGGCAAATAAAAATTCTTATTGATTATTTGTTTTTAACTTTTTATTTTAGATTTCACTTCTAACTTAGTTTTTATATTTGAAAATTAATATATTTCGGTGATTTCTCTTCGCATTCTGTTTTTTCTTATCTCATCATGGTGCCCTCTTTCACCGCTAGTTCTTGCGTATCTCGACTGTTGTTTGCTTTGTTATCTGTCATCTTATCGTCACCGTCTTGTTAGCCGTCTTTATTGCTCTTATTCTCCTTTGCCTTAACTCTTCGAATACTCTCCTTTGCAACGGTCACCACCTTGCTCTACTCGCACTCGTCACTGTACTGTTGGGAGATGTAACCAAATCTTTTTTTGTCATTGTGTTAGGCAAGCATAAAAGTTCATTTTCAGATTCAGATCTGCATTTACAAATGACAAAAAACTATTGCTCGTTCTTGAGTAATGAATCTGTACATGAAATTGAGTGTGCATTGAGTAATATAAACATAAGTGAGACTTGTACTCACCAGGAGGAGGAATACCATACCGTCTGGCTTCTGATGACTCGAAATATAGTAACGTTAAGAAGACAACAGATTCAGCAAAAAACCTGCCATATCGTTGTCATCTGCCTTCACCGGCAATGATGGATTATTTTCATGGCACTTCATTTGGTGGTTTCTCTCTCTAAAGACTCTTCTCAATCTCTCTTTAGAAACTGTTAGATGAGGTTTGGTTTGGATAAAAAATAGATGATACTTACTGATTTTTAAGAAAAAGAAGGATAGGGGTTTCAAATTTTAAATTTTGAAATCAGGGATGATGGTGGGAAACCACTTTTTTAAGAGTGAGGGGGAAAAGTGCTGATTGAGTTGTAACGTGTGTTTATAGACTTGTATTACTCTTAATTTTAAGAGTTTTGGTAAAAAAAAACATTATTGTCCTTATCATATGCTTATTAAGATAGTATAGATAAAAGGAGGTGGGACCAACATATTTTTTAAATATACATATAGAGAGATAAAAGAACGTTGGTGATAATATGTCATAGTCTTTTTGCGTATTTGAGTTTTTTTTATTAGAAATTTTTTTAATGTTTTTAAAACATGAGTGTTTTTATGATGTGTCAGCTGATTAGATATATATTTTAGTGTTTTTTATGTTTCTTTATTGTGGATGCTCTTGGCGAGTCTTAGGATAATATATTTTAAGTGACTAATATTACTCTAATCTATTTAAACTAAATCAATCTTAATCTAATGTTAAGAATTAAACAATGGTATTCTTTCTAAAAGGCAATAACCTTTACCAATAAATCATAGCTGGAACTACCGGTGGTGGGATAATTTAGAATATTAAGTATTGTGTTGTAGGCACTGTTTTTGTGACCGGATCGGACCGGCCGGTCCGACCGGGATCGGTCCGTTGGCCAGTCCGGTTTGCTACGACTCGGTTTTGAACGGTCGAACCGGCCGGTTCTTCCCGAACCGCTGGTCGGACCGGGAAACTGGACTGGTTCGGACCGGTTTTTGATTTTTTTATTTTAATGGGTAAAAACGGGATGTTAAACCATAAATTAATGTATCAAATATACAAATATAGTTAAATTTTATATATAATTGTAAAAAAATATATAAATCATATATAAATTACTTATATTTAACTACATATATAAATACAATTAAAATATAATTAAATCCGGTCCAACCGGTCCGACCACCAAACCAGTAAGGCGTCCGGTTCGACGTCCGATCCGGTTCTGAAAACATTGATCGTAGGTACTCTGCACGGCATCAATTTACTAAACGTCTGAATGGATCTCATCACCTAATAAATCATTTGTTTTGTCTCTTTTTTTATTCAATAGGGGATGTATTTATCATAATGAGTTAAATTTTGTATACCGGATCTGTAATGGCATAACGATAAAAACAAGATGTTTTAATGATCAAAGTAAATATATATAACACTCTTGGCCACACAAAATGGTACCATTATCTGTATTTCCGCAATTTTTTGTGCCATAAGGTGGAGGTATAGCTTTTCCCGGATCCAATTTCACGACTCCAACTCACCAGTCGCTTCTTTTCTTTGTTTCCTTTTTAAGTGGTAAATATTCGTCTGTTTCACGCGACCCATTCATGTCATCAGTACTATCCTTTAGAACCTACGTAAGGCGTCAATTTCTTCTAAGCACACATTATGTATACAACTCCTTAAAAGCATCCAAGAGTGATGTTTTGCTACACTTTTTTGAACATTTCAATCACTCATTTCACTGAAAACTTACCTTCAACGCGTACAAGTTTTTTGCATACGCATGCCAAGGCATTTTGCATGTATAAATAATTATATATTGGGTGCATCGGTTGCTCTTCTACTGTTGATGTCATCTTTAGTTCAATTTTACAAATTCTATCAAAATATAAAACTTCCATTAATATGCTCTTCAACTCATACCCACACGCATTAGTATTTATGTCTAGCATTGGTGCACCTTTTACAATCACAAAGAACTACATCAACAGCAGATACATTTAACATAAAGCACTATATAGTTGTATACAACAGATTATTCAAACCACAGATGTGGGAAATCAGTCACTCCAGTTATCCTCATCAACTGACAGGGGCTGCCCGGTTCTTCGATCACATTCATCCTGTTACATGTCAAAACCCAAACCGATTAAAACTTATAAGTTAAAATAACTCTGTCTACCTTAGCGCAAGACATACCACATCATCAGGAATCAGCCTTAGAGGGGACCACATAAGGATTTGTCTGTCGTTACCACCTGTGTATAGTTCCTGTTATGACACCAGATAGATCAAGCTTTTATTAGAAACCTAATTTGAAATACTTGGAGTTTCTTTTTTGTTACTTATTGTAGTTGAAAGTAATGTTTTTCGACTTGTATACAAAATAATCAACAAATTCAACTAGTACACAGGGAATGTGATAGATGTATGGAGATGGCAGGAACCTGACATACAGTAAAAAATATTTGGGTTTCTTTTTCCTTACCTTTTGAAACTAAAAGAAATGTGTTTCGGTTGATGATAAGCGATAATGAGTTAACACTTGACATACAGTGAAAAATAGTGGAGGAATAGGTATAAAGAACAAATGCATTCAAAGATGCAAACAGAATATTAAAAAAAATAAAACAATATCATAGGAAGTTACTTAAGTCTTTAACTGAAGAAGTAAGAGTACTGAAATGACAATTGGATGAACATCAGTGTAGTCCAACACAGCATATTTTGCCCAGTTAATTAGAGATTAAACAGAAAGTTAAATTATTAAAGAAGTCAGATGACATATCAAGGGTGTACCTGATTGTGGTATGCAGGAAAAGAAATTCCATAATTGTAATATTGAAAAAACAAACCGCAAATCAAGGACAGAAGCATACCTGATCATGGGTGCTATAGAAACAGCAATTCACATTCTCATAGTGTCCTTGAAGTGTCATCATACTCTTCCCTGACCACACATCAAATGCCTGGACATCCAGAAAACACGTTTAAAACTTTAAAAGTATACATATATTCATTTTCCCTTTCTTGCTCTATTCTTTAAGAAACATAGATCTACATAGTGTTAAGTGACATACTTTAACAGAGGTCATGCATGGAAGAAAGACAATGCTTGAATCCTGAGTAACAGCCAACTGTGTTGCCTTGCTACTTTGCAGCCGCACAATCTCATAGTGCACGAGCGTATTGCACCCAGATTGTATGTCCCACAACCTTAACCTTGAATCAGATCCTAAAATTTAAGCATGTATCCAAAAATAAGAAACAATTGAAAAGAGTATATTATTCAGAAAGATGATTCATTGTGCAAATCATGCTTAACCTGCACTTAAAAGATACATGCCATCCTCAGTTGCTTTCAGCCCCAAAACTGCACCATAATGAGCAGTAGCCCGATCTTGACTGGTCAACAATCCAGGATGGACTCTCTGCTTAGCAGACCCCTTTGCATGTTTGAGAATCTTGCTATTACTAGAGTGCTTTGAGCTACTTCCCAAACCTACCTTTCTGTGTGGTGCTCGAGCCTTAGATGTTGAAACCTAAAAAGAAGCATAGATCATATGATGTCTTTTAACATGTAACAAGAATGGTCTTTTATTGCAAAGGTTTTAATGCAAAGTCAACCTTAGTAGTGGGGTCAACTAGAGGTGGACGCCTTCCAAGCTGAGAGCGTGATTGATCTAAAACCAAAAAACATCCTGCACGTCTAATGTCCCAAAAACGTATTGCTCCATCACAACCACCTGTCATTAAAACCCACTCGCTCGAATTTGACCACTCCACTGCCATCACACCATCTGTCATTAACAAACCAAATAATACAAGGAGCTTTCAGGATTCCATATGCATAATATGTACAAATTATTATATAAAAACAGCATACCACGATGACCAGATAACGTGTGAGCAAATGCCCCTGAAGACATGTCACAAAGTCGAACCTGAACATCTTCAGTTGCAGCAGCAATAAGCGTATGGGATGTGGCTAACGATGACATGGCTGTTCTATAAACCTTTCCTGGCATTTTAAAATCCATCACCACCTATAAAAGATAACCAATTATCATAAAAGTTCAGTCTGAAAAACTCATAACTGTTTACAACAAATATAATGTAATGAATAGGATTATATTTACACCTGTGTGGTATTGGTATCCCAAACCTTGATGTGGTGATCATATGAACCTGTGACAAAAAGACCTGTATCAACAGGATACCATATGGCTGTGGATATTGCATACTTATGCCCATTTTGGAGCTGCTTGTTAACGAGTATAGGTTTATGCTTAGCAATCAGACCACCTGCCTCGTAGTCCGTCGCACGTTGGATATCATAAATAGCAAGTGATGCATCCGATGCTCCAGATAATAAATATCTCCCCTCTGTCAAATCAACCTGATTTAATGATCAAACAAACTGGCCACCACAATATATGAAAAATAATGCAACATATAGAATAATCTAATTATACGCAAGCGTTATGGACTCTCCATTACAGTACTGTCTTACAAGTTTTAACTCCTATTTGCTATTTCTCAATCCTGATTCAATATAATATATTCATTAGCTACTTTGCTACAACGCCATGAATTTAAAGAAAAAAATCTGAAAAAGCTTCATTCTAGTGCCTAAAATTCACAGCTGCAGGCCTGCATGGCTGCATCTAATGTTTAAGCTTTCATAATGGTTGACTCTGTTGGGGTGGAGCTTTGATCAAGGCAGCCAACCCAAAGGGAGAAGCCACCCCTAGGAGTTTCGGGAGAATTTTAGCAAGTAACCTAAAATACGATTTCTTGATCAGAAAGTTTTCTACCCTGATTTGGTGTATGATAAATACATGTAGTGTACATGTAATTCCTTGAGCACATGTATGTTATAAACCCTAGTTGCACCCGTGGATGTAGGTCACAAACCAAACCACATCAAATCTCTCCGTGTTCCTTTTTCTTCTCTTTGTGTTTGTGTGTGTGTGTGTAAAGATACCTAAAGACTCCTCCATCACTTAACTTTTAAACAAGCCGCTTGTTCAACAAAGTTACAGGTTTAGCTGAGCTTGAAAGAGGTATTTGTTCAAAACTCCCCATTCAGTCACAGATCACCCCATTGTTACGGTCCAAACGGAAGAACTCAACCCAAAAGACTAGTCTATTTGGCCTATAAACCTCACATCAATTGCCCATACAAGTCCCATAGCTTACAGTGGTTTCGGTCCATAACACCCATTCCTAGATTATGCAGTTTTCAATTTTACAAGCTTAATCACAAACTTACAAAAAATTATATATGCTGAGCAGCAGTTGCACACTAAACTATACGAGTTGATCAATGGATGCACAACAAACCAGTTCCATCACAGATACAAGTGTTTAACAATTGCTTCATCTCCTAGTTTATGAGCAAAGTTCAAAAAGTGTAAAACTAAATACCTGTAGAGAATTAACGGAGCCACGGTGAGGAGAGACAATCTCTTTGTGATTGGAGAGTTGAAGAGATGATGCTCTATTCGATCGAATACGACTGATGAAGGAATTAGGGCGTAGTTTTCCCGATTCTCTATCTCCGATCTCCTTCCACATTCTCCTCGCATCTTCTTCTTCCAATTACCCCCAATCGTATTCGTGCTTGAATCACAACAGATCTCTTTGATACAAGTTGTTGATTTCAGCAATTGAAAGGGATGATTTCCGTGCTGATTCCGTAAGCGATAGAGAGAAGACGGCGAGTGAATGGGTTTGCAGGTGCAGAGGACGGGTCATGTGCTATTGGATTTGGGTTTGGTGCCACCGGGTACTGGCCCAATTGGTTGGTTCAAGTATAAGTTTTGCCTTTTGATATGTACCGACAGGGTGACCTCGCAATGCAACGGGACAACATTTTATATTCAAAACGAATTTTTTACTTTTGCTAATTTATAAAATTTTATAAAAATTTATTATTTTTTTTCTAAGCTAAAATTTAAAACACCAAACAATTGGATTTTGCATGACAACTTTTATACTTATGCATTAACTTATTGTACCATATAATATACATATCAGTTCAGTAAAAAAATTACATCAAAATGCTTAATAAATACACATTTACGGTTATAGTATTAAAAAGTTTTAAAACATGATAGATTGATATAATAGAAATCTTAAAACAAATTAAGTTTTTTTTGTTTATGAGTAGATAATGTAAAATTTTATGTAATTTATAGTAATTATAAGGTTATTATGTAACTAATTGTAACGGATAATTTGTAAATAATGCTAAAAATATTATTTTACCCTTAAAAATGATTATACCTAATGCATTGAGTGAAGTGAGTGTTTTTAATTTAATAATATCTTACCCTTCTCATATGTTTTATATATAATATAGATAGAGATTTTTATTTTTTTTATATATTCACAAGAGCTTTACAGTAGAATCTTTAAAAAATATATGAGAATTTTTGGTATCTATAATCTACAGTATATAATAAAAAAGTAACTATAATGCCACATGACGCTCTCATATTACTTCTCGAAATAAAATTCCCGCCTAAATTAATATATTATTTTAGTCAGGTTTTTATTTTAAGAAACTAAATTAACAGTAATAATTCATTCTGTTTTGAATTTAATTTTTTATATTAGCAACTTAATTGTGTAATAATATTGTTTTGAACTATACATATTTTTATACCCAAATAAAATTTAATTTCAAAATATTAAAAGACAAAATGTATTTATTAATATATTAATATATTTTAGTTTAGTGTGATTTTAAGACAACCTGTTATATTATTCAAAAATATATGCGAATATTTATAACTTATAAATGTAACTTTTTATTTTTAATTGTTATAGTAATTCGTAACTTAATCATACAAAATATTCATACTTCTATAAATTATATAGTTTTTATATTTTCAATCTGTGTATTACATGAGATTACTAAAACTAATATTATATAGAATGGTTTTGAGCAATGTTTTCAGAACCGGATAAGACGTCGAACCGAACGTCTTACTGGTTTGATGGTCGGACCGGTTGGACCGGATTTAACTATATTTTAATTATATTTATATATGTAATTAAATATAAATAATTTATATATATATATATATATATATATTTTATAGTTATATATAAAACTTAACTATATTTGTATATATCTGACGTACTAATTTATGGTTTAACACCTCGTTTTTACCCGTTAAAATAAAAAGATAAAAAAATATAGCAAAATCGGTCCGAACCGGTCCGGTTTCCCGGTCCGACCAGCGGTTCGGGACGAATCGGCTGGTTCGTCCACTAAAAAACGAATCATACTAGACCGGACCGGTCACCGGACCAATTTCCGGTCTAGCTGGTCGGACCGAGCGGTCTGATCCGGTCTAAAAAACACTAGTTTTGAGTGGTTGTGAGTGAAACAAAGAGAAAATATTATGGTTGATTGGTATAGTTTACGATTCATTGTTTAATGCTTATAAATTTTTAAATATTTTTTAAGTGGTTGTGAGTGAAAAAAAGTGAAACAAATAATGATAAGTGTATAAAAATTATTATTTAACTAAAAAATAAAAAATATAATACTTTTAGTGTAGTTGTATAGATAAAAATAAATAAAAAATTTACTATGAATCCAGATAAAATATAATTTACAATAGATAAGTTCCTTCAAAAAGTTAGTAGCAGCTAGTAAAATTTTTATTCGAATTTGTGATCTTCTGTAAAATAATCAACTTTTGTCACTACATACTTATCTTATGTTTTTATTACTCTATCTTATGTTTTTATTTCTCTATCTTATGTTTTTATTACTCTATCTTATGTTTTTATTTTAGGTTATTGTAAATACAAATCATTGAATGTACTATTTATCCTACATACTCATTATTTTATTTTAAGATTATACTCATTATTTTATTTTAAGATTTTGCAAATAATAATAGTAGAATATACTTTTAATCGAGTCTTGATATTTTATTTCTATGATCTATGGACACACTAGGAACTTAATGGTTTTGTTTTATTTAAATATCACTTTATCAATACATGATATACAATCGAAGAAATTATTATTCTAGCTCTTATAAACTTTTTATTCAAAAAGAAATATTTTGATATATCAAACCTTTACTATACATCTTATAATAGTTTTTACTATTAACTGGTAACTCTACTAGTTTTATTAATTAAATACAAAAGTATTTTAATATTTTTGTATTACAGGGGTTGTTTTTAGTAGGGGTGTTCATTTTCGGATATCCAAAAAATTCAGATAATGGATATAATTATCCGAATCCGAATCCGAAATTTCGGATATCTAAAATTCGGATTCGAACGGATATCCGAATTTAAAAAAAATTGTATTATTTAATAAACTTTATAAATATATAATAAATTTTTTTAAAATTTATTTCATATATCTAAAGTTTTTATTAAAATATTCAAAATATTTGAAAATATCAAAAATATTTAATTAATATTTAATATTTTTAAATTTTTATAAAAATAATTTGGATATTTTGGATTTCCGAAAAATCCAAAAATTCTCAAAATCCTTATCCGTATCCGAATCCAAATCTAAAATTTTAGATATCCGAATTTCGGATTCGGATATTTTAAACGTCCCATGTTTTGAATGAAGTCAGTCAATCCGATATGGGACAACACTAGGGTGTTTCTAATAGATATGTACAAAAAAACCGGTTCGGAACCGGTTCTTCGAAAAAAACCCGAACCGGTTTTTGGCCCAAACCGGTTTGGCCCAAACCGGTTTCAAATCGGTTTCAAACCGCCGGTTCGTAAGCGGTTTACATTTCCAAGCATTCAAACCGGTTTCAAACCGACCCAAACCGGTTTCAAACCGACCCAAACCGGTTTCAAACCGCCCGAACCGGTT
>BJCM01209236.1:0-16393 GCA_018326385.1 Flaveria bidentis | reverse complement strand
AGGAGATAAGATAACATAGCTAGTATGTTCATCATCATCACCAGATGTGGTTTCTTAGCACCATTATTCCCCCTGCATATGGATGTCCCTTTTAAAGACATCAATTGGCAAGGTTGTTATAGAATCTATTTCAGTTATGTTACCATTGTCCTGAGAGCCTAAAAAGACACTCTCAGTAGAAGCAGCTGAATCTACATGAGTTCTCTCTACACCTGTGCGATTCATCTCAGTTTAGCTTATCTGATGTGGGCTAGAAATAAGTGGTTCCCTTGGGCTTAGTTAATCTGGAGATTGGTGTGGTAGATCAACATCATGGCCCTGATGTAACAAGAGATCTTCATTATATCAAAATAGTTGATCATCATATGTGTCATTTTGAGTTCCTATTCTAGCTGAAAAATTCTCACAAGATGGTTTAGAATACTTTGGAAAAAAATTCTAAGTCAAAAATATGGTCAGGTCCATTCCCCTTAACACAAGGAGTCTGCTCAATTACAACAATGTTTGATGATTCCTCAAATTGTTGATTTTTTTTGTTATACAGTTTATAAGCAAATCATCCAACATTTCAACAAATTTTGCCAAATCATCCTTTGTTTTAAAAATTGGTACACCTAGTGCCAAAGGACCTATGAAAACAAATAAACGGTGACCTCTTGTTTCATAGCTCATAAGGGGTTTTTCCATGGGGCTTAACAATGAGAACTCTGTTCTACACATACCATGTCGTGCTAACTGCCTCTGACTAGAAAGTTAAAGGCAACTTTGAATCTACTAACATATTTCTTGTAGCCTTAATAAGTGTTCTATTTCTCCTCTCAGTAACACCATTTTGTTAGGGATTCCTAGGAGCACTATATTGTCTGGCAATCTCTTTTGAGTTACAGAATGAGTCAAAAACTTAATTCTTAAACTCAGTCACTTAATCACTTCTTATGATTTTTACCTTGTGACCAATATAATTTTCAATTTTAAGAATAAAAGATTTTAAAGTTTTAGTTGTTTCATCTTTAGTTTTTAAAAATAATACCCATGTAATTCTTGTAAAACCATTAACAATCACAAGGCAATATGATTTCCTTCCAATGCTCAGTATACTTCTAGGACCAAATAGATCCATGTGCAATAAGTGTAATGGAATGGTGATAGAGTTAACCTCTTTGGATTTATGAAATGCCTTGTGTTACTTCCCTTTCAAACAAGCAACATAATTATCTTTCCTGAAAAATTCCATCTTAGTTACAACATGTACCAAGTTATTTTTAACGAATTTGTTAACTTGACACATTCTTTTATGCCACAGAGTTGACTCATCACCATTAGCTTTTGAAAGAAAGAAAGATACTTCATCTAGTGGGGAAGCATTGTTCATATCTAGCTTGTACAGATCCCCTCTCCTAGGAGATCTAAGAAGCACCAATTCCTGAGGAATCGTCATCCCAGGTTGAGGATAATGCACTCATGTTTTATGAAAACATTTGGTGCTTTTGATCATAGAATTGAGAAACACATAAGAGATTGTGTTCAAGCTGCTTGAAAAAGTTTACTTTGTCAACAATTAACTTACCAGTGTACACACTTCCTCCAAACTGAACAGGAGCTCCATCAAAATGATGAAATTATTGATGGAGAGATTTGTTCCCTGTCATGTGCTTGGAGAATCCACTATCCATAATCCATAAGTTTCCATTTTTGTCAATTGGATGTCTCTAAACATAAGGTGAAATGATTAGTTACTATTAGAAACCAAGCCTTGTTGGTCTTGGGCTCTTCCAATATAGATGAGACGATTAAACCGAAATGTATGCATGGGGGTTCAATTATGGTTTGTGAAGAAGAGGTTTGGTTTGTAGCATCTTCTTTGATCTTCCATTCAACCATTTGGTTGATCAGTGTAGATCAGCCTGTTTGGACTTGATTAGCATGACTTGCTTCTGCGGCTTCTTTCTTCTTGGAAGAAGTTATCACCAATTTTCTTCTAAAGTAGAAATCTTCTCGAGAGGTTTCTTTTTGTTTCTTTGTTTTGTGCTTTGGCTTGTCTTCCGAAGCTATTTTCCTTATGGATGAATAAGTTTCTTCCGAAAGCAACTTGGCTTTAAAACAAGCTTTCCTTTTCTTAAAACTTGAACTATATGATAAGGTTCCAATATGAAACCCTTTTTGACTCCTTATTTCTTAACATTTTTTGCATAGTGTGTGCTTGCTGGATTGTAGTAATAATCTTTAGCCATATGGTTATGCAAACCACACATTATGCACTCATTATTATTCTTGATAGGGCATGAGGACTGTTGTTTCTTGCACTTTTTATCTTCTTCAATAGCCTTCTCCTTTGATTTCTTATCCTTCAGCTAGAAAGAAGTGCTAGTACTACACTTCTGTCCTGGATCAGAACTTCGAACCACTTGGAATCCAACTGAGATTAATACACCCTTTTGCTTTAGGTCTATTTCAACTTTAATTCAACCACCTTCTTAGAAGTTTTTCTTGCTGCCTTGATTTTGTTTCTTTTGGCTTTAATGGTTAAAGGCTGATCATCAACGGTGTGGATGAGGTTTTCTACCATATCCTTCTTTATGGTGGTCACCATTATTGCATCATTCTTCTACTCATTAGGTAATGTGTCAGTAGTTGAAACTTCTTACTCATCAGTACCACATCTTGGTTGTCTCACATACATATAAGAGTATGATGGAGAATTTTCATTACTTTCCAACCTACTTTTGTTTTGATGACACACCTTTGAGTGGAGGATGATACAATGATAATGTTGAAGTTATGATTTTCAATAACATACTTCTTTGCTTAAGCCTCAACCATTACTAGATGAACTTTGAGCCTTAGTCAACTTGGAGATTAAATCCGTCATTTAAGCCTTATAGTTTGAATGTTCATGTTTTAAAGATGAAACATTTTTCCCTAACTCTTTAATTTTGAGATTGTAGTTAGATTTTGCTCTATTAAAATCAGATTTTAGTATGTTTAAGGACTCAATATCATATTTAATTAGCATGTTATAGTCCTGATATAGTTTAACCTTCACAATATAGGCTAGGGTATGTTCATATACCTTAATTGTCTAATCACGTGTCAATAATTTGGTGTTTAATTGATATAAATGCTTAATTTTACATCATGATTATGGTGGAATGTGTTCAAGTTGTTTGTGTTTGGAGCTAAAGGAGGTTTATTTTGGATGAAAAGAAGCAAAACACGTAACTACAATGACTGAAGATGTAAATATCAATATTTACAAGAAAAGGCACAAATTTAGGTGTACCGGGGAATAATATGCCGGATTTGGGCGTAAAATACGTCAAGCGGCATATTGGCAGCGTATCAGTGGGCATATTTGATGAAAAAAGCAAAACGTTGGGTGCATTTGAATTGCTTTGGATGTATTATACACCCATGTGGGCGTATGATACCCCGCTCCCCCAACTACATTCAGAATTTTGTGGTTTTCCGTTGGATCAAAAAGAAGGCTGGTGCAACAAAAACCAAATGACTTAGACTATTTTGGTATATCTAACAAAAGGCTTCTGAAGCAAAGTGTGGAACTTTCGAAGGAAATAGAGTTCTTCCGAAGACAAAGTGCAAGATCAACTTCCGAAGACAAACTCTACTTCCGAAGTGAAAGTACTTACTTCCGATGATCAAATCTGAGAAGAAAAGAACAAAAGACAACTTCCAAAGTATGAAGAAAAGAAGAAGTCCTCAAGCCTCGAAAGAAGTAGCCTCTTCTAAAGTATAAGTGGCTTTGGAAGAACTTGTTCTTCCGAAGCCAACTACCATTCGGAAGACACTGCTATGAACTAGTGGACATAAATATGGTGTCTTTGACACACCGATGCATACCTCTGATATACTGCATGGTGCTTTCTCAAAAGTCATGTAGTTGACCATAATTTATTCCACTATTTACCTTTGTTAGATAGCACAGTTGCCAACTTTAGTCGGTGACAAAAGGTATGCCATGGACAGGTCATGAGTAAAGCTCCCATCATTACTCCTAAAAACTTAAGGTCAAGGAGCAGACAAATGGAAGGCTTCATCAGGTATCAAGACAACAAAATCTAGACATCCATTGTAAATGTCCCGTATAAACCCAAGGTGGTTGCACCTGGTGGAAATGGGGCCATGATAGAAAAGGTTGTTGCAGACTACTCTGATGAAGACTGGAAGAAGATGGACATTGACAAAAATGCTATGACTATTCTTATGACTATAATACCCAACTCCATTATGGTGGGGTTTGAGCATTGCAAGTCACCCAAAGAATTGTTTGATGCACTTGCTCAAATGTAATCTTGCTCAAATGACTCCAAGAAGGACACACTGAAGTAGCAGTTTGAGAACTTCACCTACATTGCTGGAAAGACCCTCAGCCAGCAATACTTCAGGTACATGGATCTCATTTCTTCCCTTCAGTCTGTGGGAATCACTCCTGAACTTATAACCTCAAAAGAAAGTTCCTGAGTGATCTTCCTAATGAGTGGATGTTCTACTTATCTCTATCAAGAGAACAGAAAATTCAAACACCCTCACTATGCCCGAACTCTATGGCATCCTTGATGGATACCGCTTGGAAATGGAGAGCATATGAGGCCATCAGACAAGCAGACCCCTGAGTCTTCTTGCTAGCAATGCCTTGATGGTTGATGAAGGCTTAGGACCCACACAACCTCAAAAGTACCTAACGTACACACAGCAATCATCCTGCTCATCTGGACCATACATTACATTTCCTGAGACTCCCAGGTCTCAGCAGGCTCAGCATGGTCCCTTTCAGGACAACTGTTCCTTTGTTTCAGGAAGTGGACACTCTAGTGATTTTTAGTACTGCTTTGATGATCCAGAGTGCTTCAGTCCAGATGATGTAGAATATGTTAACATTGTTCAACAAATGGTACTTTGAACCTACAGAGCAAAAGAAGTTCTTCAAGAGAACTGGAAGGCAGTTTCCCTAGAATCCAACCAATAGCAAGTTTGGGTTTGACAAAACCATGGTCAAATGTTACAACTGTAACCAACATGGTCATTTTTCAAGGGAATGCAAGGCTCATAAGTCAAATCCAGGAACCCCACAGGCCTCCACACATCCCTCTACATCAAAGCCCTCTGGAAAGTCGACTGAGACAACTGAAGTGGCTCAATAAGTTGAATGGAGCTTTATGGTGCAGGATGTGACTCCTGCTCAAGCACTCATGGTTGGAAATAACGACAACATATGAACATCTCTTACTCCTACATGTGTTTCTAAGGTCAAACTATATCATGACTACAATATGGAAATTAAATCTTATATTGAGTCTTTAAATGTTTTGAAATCTGACTTTAAAAGGGCTGAATTTGACTACCAAAGAAAAATTGAAGAGTTAGATAAAATTGTGTCCCTATTAAAACATGAACACACAAATTATAAGACTCAAATAAATGATTTAATATCCAAATTGCCTGAGGCTGAAGCCCAACTTGTCACTACTGAAGCTCATGCCTAGACGTATGTTATTTCTGAGCAAAACTTCCAATCTATTATTGTATCATCCTCTCACTCCAAAATTAGTTATCAAAACAAAGGAGGGTTGGGGACCAATGAAATTGCTCCACCACACTCTTATGAGTCCATAAGACAACCAAGGTGTGGTACTAAAGAGTAGGAGGTCCTATCTACTAACCCTTCTTCACTTGAGTTGATCTACAACACTCTCTCAAAGATCAACAGGTCCCATCTACTAACCCATCTTTCACTTATCTTCTCTTTAAAACTGATGAAGAGATTACATCCCTCCATGTCAATGATGTTGATCTATAACACTCTCTTAAAGATCAACATAGCCTAGAGAGACCTCTTATCTCTAGTCCCCATCAGCAAACCTTTACTGAGGTGAGTCCCACTAATATGGAAGGGACTCATGTAGATTCAGCTGCCACTACAAAAGATACGTCGATGGACCTTATGGATAGTGGTAACATTTCTGAGATTGAATTTGCGGCAACCGTGCCTTTTGATGACTCTAAAGGAGACATCATCAGGCAAGGGAAACCAAGGTGCCAAGAAACCACATCTGGTGGTGAGGATGAACATACCAGGTATGTTACCTCATCTCTCCATGATTCTACAAAAGAAGATGAGGGAAGATTGCAACTCATCATTAAAGACCTACTGTCTAAAGTTTCAAATCTTGAATTCAAGGTTAGGACTTTACAGGATAAGTCTGCCATTCAGCAACTTGAGATTGACAATCTCAAGGCTCAACTAGTTGAGAAACAGATTGAGGGATCTGTTAGGCATGTACCCGTTCAGGTCTCCTTGACCTCTTCCCATAGCTCATCTAGCTATCAAGATGATGCTACCGAAAAGGGGGAGAGTGTTCAGAGACAAACATCTGATGAACCACTGAGCCAAACTTGAACTTCAAAATATTCGGCTCCTACTACAACTACTCCTTCTGATCCATCCCTAGTTATACTGATGTTAGACCCAGGGATGCTCAGATATCTCTATAGGCTCTTCTCTATTTGAGATCCTCTCTAGATCAGCCTAGCCATGATGCAGCTATGATGCACTTTGGAGCTGAAGAGCTTCAAAGGATCAGTGCACATTCTTCCATTATGGAAGAAGTTGGTCAAGCTAGGGTCAAAATGGAACCTGAGATTAAATTCAAAGGGGAAATAGGCTGAAATAGTTGGGACATATACTGCACTCCCTCAATCTTACGAAGCTGATATCAAAGTCTCGAAAGAACAAACTGAATCTTCTGAAGCTGATATGGCAGCTGCGGAAGGAAAGTTCTTCTTTTTCAAGGATCTAATCATCACAGATGCAATTCTAGAGCTGGCATCTAAGGTGAATAGTGAGGACTTTCTCAATCAACCTCTAGCTTAGACACCTTCACTACCTCTCTTACAATCCGAATCCTCCCTTCAAGAAACACAAAAGTTAAGCACTTCCAATGATGACAAAGGAAAGAAGAAAATGAGTGTGGAAGAGCTTTAGGAGGAAGACAAGATTGCAAAGCTTAGAAGAAAAGGTAGACTCCCAACTGGAAAGTTGTTAGCTACCAGTTCCAAAGCAGCTACAGCCAACCAAGAGGCAGTCAACAACAAGAAGAGGGTAGAGATCATTGACCAGCTCATCAAGCTTGGAGTTGTTAATGAAAACATACTCCTCCTACCATTAGAGGAGTTGGTGGAACTGGAAAAGTTAACCCGTTTGCAGGATAAACAATAGAAGGAAGCAACAAGGTTGGCCTTAGAGGAAGAACGAGAAAGAGAAAAGAGGGAAGCTGACATGTAGCTTAAGAAGGAAAGGATATCTTTCCTAACCACTAGAGGTTTCTCTCTTCAAGAGCTATCTCCACACAATGATGATACGATCCTATGGCTCTTCAACAAAGAGTAGGATCAACTGTATAAATAGAGAAAGAAAGTAGAAAGAGAGAAATTAAGGGAAAAAGAAGAAAGAAGAAGCAAGGGTCACTACGACCAAGAAGATAGGTGAGAGAGCATGGATGAAAGACTATCTCAAGGCTCACGGATTCTCTAGCAGGCAGGTGGGACCCATGTCTGAAAAGACACTACAATGAATTGATATTGAAATCAAGGCTGACATTTGTTTGGGCAAAAGGAAAGAGATGTATAGAAGGGCATAAGGAATGATCTTCAAGCCAACCACTCAACCCCAACCTGAACCAACACCCTCTCCATTCACCATCAAAACTAAACCCTACTCACCTGAACCTACATAATTATCCTTACCCACTTCCTAACCTCAACCACCTAAACTACCAATCCCCTAACCAAAAACACTCTCCAGAACCATTTTAACACAACCTACCCCACAACCATCCAAACCATCCCCTTAGCCTTCCAAATATCGCTCCTTGGAAGAATTCAAGGCAATTAAGACAATGCTCTCAAATTGCACAACCCAGAACGACATCTCTTGTGAAGAAGACTCTGTCAAACTGTCTTATGTTGATGGATCTTCATGTTCCTTCACAAGAGATCAATTTCTTGATTTGCCCAGAGGAACACTGGACCATACTGCTAGACTTATTGGGATCAAATCTGACTCCTTAAATGATGAAAAGAAGAAACTAAGAGAAAAGCTAGTGACTCTACTGGATACAAAGAAAGGAGATAAGATCCATAGTCAGCCTCTTGTTCCTAGAAAGAAAATCATCTTATGGAGGTTTGATGATGCCTCTCACAACTTTGTTGTGAAGAGAGTGAATAGTGAAAGTAACAAGATGAATGCGTCTTCTATGTTACACTCTAGCAGGTTTGACATTGTTGAGTTATCAGAGAAACCATTCTCTAATCCATTCAACTCCGAAACTACTGCTCATATTAGAAATCATCTTAGCAGTCTTCATCTTGCTGAGTTATCCACAAGAGCAAGGATTGAAGAGGAGTTGAAACTGAGAGAGAAGAAAGACAAGGAAAGATCAACCTCCGATGGCACAACATTTCTACAAATGGTGAAGATCCTAAATTGGAACCCATAGTTAGATGGGAGTATGATTATAGCTCCTATCAACTAACTCTTTTCAGAGGATCCCAGAAAAGGGTGTAGATCATTCAGAGTGACAAGCTGGATCTCCTATCAACTAATGATTTGTACAAACTTCTCAGCACCACATCTGGGAAGAACAAAGAAACAGATGAATATCTGCTTTCCCTGGTGCTAAAAGTTTTGAGAAGCAGGAATAAGTGAAGTTTTGGTAGCATCAGCCTAGGGGGAGTTTGGTGGATCAAGAACAAGGCTAGTGCAACCAAAACCAAATCACTTAGACTATTATGGTATATCTTGTCAGGATTGTGTACGTATGGAATACTAATGGATAATGCATGGAACCAGATCAAATAGTGCGGAATCCAATTTGATTGGCGATCCAATCAGTGAGAACGTTTACCCAATCGATATAAGAATAAACTATATGTTAAGAATGAGTAGGAATCAATCGAGAACGAACTATGAAGTTGGATTCGGTGCCCTGGACGGCTAGGGTTTTAGTATATCGAATTGTTCTCAATTCTTTTGTTTTTCCATAAGTTAAGTGGTATTTATAGGTTTGTAGTTTCCATTCGTACGACCGAACCATTAGCATGGTTTAGTCATGCGACTGAATCATGAGATTGAGTCATAGGCACGATTGAAGGTTCAGTCGTGCAACTGAGTCAATCTTATGTCTCGTTCGTACGACTGATCCAGTTTCCTGGTTTAGTCGTGTGACTAGTCCATTAGCATGATGTATTCATGCGTATGGTCTATAAGCATGGTCCATTCGCATGAAGACTCATACCACTAGGTTGAACACATTTCTAAATCATTATCAACTAAGAACTATGCACAATAACTTCAAACCTATATAATAAGTTCATAAATATGAATCATATTCAACACAATAATAATATGAAATAGATAAACATTGATAAGCAACAACCATATATTATATATCATCGAATCAATTCATTACATATGTGTAAGACTTGAAAGACTTTTACATTAAGCTCATAAACTAGGAACATGATGTATCTACAAACTCCCCCTTGGTCCTAGTTTACTCTATTGTCTAATACTCTTCACATGTTCTTGAAACTTTTGTACTTCTCTTCTCTTATGATTCCTACGTGTATCTCAAAAGTAAAGCAGAGTCGTATGACGTGTTGGAATTGAAGAGCTTGTACAATGTCTTGCATGTCATAGAATAGTGGAAACTTGTATAATGTGCAGACATCTTCAGTTGACAAGTTGGTTAGTCACATAGGGTCAAATGCCCGGATAGTTTCTATCTTTCCGTCTCGGTTCAGAACTATGACCGCTTCACCCGCTCAAACCCCTGCTCTTCAATCAGTACGTAAGGGTGCCCCTTAAAGACACTTAACTCGCTTGTATAGTTCTAGTTCAGTCCCGCTAGAAGTGATCAAGAGGAGGAAAAGAAATAGCTTATGATAACCATCTATTTGAGTCCCGCTTATCTATAGAAAGAGGGAGAGAGAATGAGAAATCACTCGACTGTTAAGGAGAGGAGGGCGAAGTCCATCCGAATCGTCCAATGATGCAACACTGTTGGAGATAGGAATGAAGCCTCTTCCTTCAACTTTTTAGCTCCGAAGGCCTATTACTACAGGCCAAGAAAACCAAAGTTCCTTCTTTTCGAGGCCGGGTGGCCTTGCCCCACAAGCACCCAACCTTCAGCCGATTCAGATACCGAATCATATCTCTTGGAGAGAGGTCCTATGGTCAAATACCACCGTTTGAAGTGTGGAGTGAAGTCGTAAGGCATTTTCCGCAAGGGAATCTTAGACATTGTGCGTTGAGGAGTCCACTTCAGCATGACCTTAGGCTTTCCAGATATAGGATCCGCTTTAGACCTACAGATGTACCTCTTCGGCAGTTGAGGTCTGAAGTTTATCCACCTGGTGTGGTATTCTTTCTTTAATGCAGCCTCAAACCAACCTGACATCTTCCTTGGATTAACATACAGCAGATCTAAGCACGCCAGTCAGTTGAGCTCAAAACCAGGAAGAGTCTTCAGATCATGAGGATATCTGAAGTACTCAATCCCCTTCTATCTCTTAACATATACATCCAAATCTTCAAAATAAGCTCATGTTATGATCTTTCTAGACACTTTCTGATGACGTTTGACTCTATAAAGCTTTGTGTAGGCATTCTACTTTTGGGGCGTGCGTTGGGCTTTCATCTCAGCAAAACAAGTTGCCCATTCAGCTTTCTTGATATCAACGTTTTCATCTGTAGCTTGGGCAGTGCTTCCTTCTTTCTCCTTTTCTTTTTCAACTTCATCCAGCTTCTCAAAAGTACTACTGTCGAATATTTCACCCAAGTTGGGGATAACATTTCCGTCTAGATTAGCGTACTAAGGATAATGATCAGCAGTGACATCCTCTATCTCGATTTTGTCGACATCATTAAGCTCATCATCACTTGCCACATCAACTGTAGGAGCATCTTTGACCAACTCATCCGGATTCAGTCTGAATATTTTAACCAGCTGCTCATTCGTCAGGTCATGTATGATATCTCACTCCTCTGGCGTGTAGCTCACGGACCTTCTAACTATCCCTTGCAAGTCAAGAGTCATGGTTAATTGAGTCTTGACCTGCTGAAGGGGTTAGACATCAAATTTATCTATCTGTTGAGCTTCATTTGATTGATTAAACATTAAGAATATCACACATAAGTCATTATATAGAACATTAAGACATAAATAATCATTAAATTACACTAATGTAATACATAACTCAAGTACAAAAGTTTTCTTTAAATACAAAGACATCTAATAATTACTTTTGTGTTGATCTGTTAGTTCTTCAGCTTGATCCAGATGTCTAAACCACCCAATCTTTAATCAGTTCCTTAAAAGATATTTGATCGGGCTGAAACTATCACACTGCAGATGCACCAGGAGCTTAGTTTCAACTTCACGGTCATCACCTTCTTCTAGGATCTTTAGTACGTCTTCAGCAACCTTTTGGCTATGTTATGGATCAAGCTGCTGCTTATAAGACTGAGATATCTTCCACTGGAGCCAATAAGCGTCAACGTCTTGTATATTAAGTGACATAACCTCGTTAGCTTCTTGAGCATCTTCATCATCCATACCTCCACCCATTTGCATAGCATTATTCCATCTCTATCCAGAACATCATCGTCTTCCTCGCCATCAAGTAGGAGAGGATCATGTGAGAGCACGTGGACCGGTGGTTTAACATATGTGCTACATATGCATTCTGGATTTGGTCGGACAACTCATCAATTCCTCATCTATTTGATGTTATGCACTTAAGGATGACATGAGCTAAGCACTTGAACTGGGGGCATAAGTTTCTCCTTTTAAGCAAACCTGCATTGATGTCCTAGTGTACATCATCCTCAGAACAACATCTACATGTGCACATATGTTATGCTTGGTGTTCGTTATCCATCGTTTAGCCATATTGCTGCAAGACAAGAAATCTATACATTTGATTTGTTTCTAGGCTCAACAAGTGAATTTTTAATGATTTTGTTCTACTGATTCAATCATGCGATTGAACAATACACTGAATTCAGTTGTACAATTGTGCCTGCAGCTGAGTTCAGTCATGCGATTAAGCCTGCGACTAAGCTTCGACGTATGCTACACTATGCGGTTGAGTCAGTCGTGCGACTAAACCCATAAGCATGGTTCATACATGCGATTGAGTCATTTGGCTGGCTCAATCGTGCGACTAGAGTTCATCATCATGTCCATTCGTATATCTCACTATTGAACATAAAAAAAATTAATTTATTTCAAAACATGACATTACACTTTGTGTTTAGATTCATTTGGACCGCAAAGACTCGAATTAGCACTTAGATTCATTTAAACCAACATGTGTGACCATTTAAGTGGTCTATTCTTAAGCATAGTCTCAGTTCTGGGTTTTAGCATCGTCAACACTTAAAGATGCACTTAAGACATTCATTTTGACCGAGTTCAATTTCAGTGTACCTGTAGATGAGTAGAGTAACTATTAGAAACACTTATGAGGCAGAGATCACAGTGAGAAGAAATTTTGGCAGCGTGTCTACGTAGGACCAGGTTTTGAACGATTTGAGGGGTGGTGAGAAATACAACCGACTCACCCCTCTTTTTATACTGTCTTAATGTTCAATCGTACGACTGGACCCATAAGCATGCTCCAGTCGTGCGACTGGGGTTTAGTCGTGTGACTGCCTTATACTCCTTGATCCATTCTTGTGATTGGTTCAGTCTTGTAGTCCAACCGCGTGGTTGTTCCATACTCATGGTCCAGTCGTTTGAGTGGCTCATACTTATGGTTTAATCATGCGATTGGCTCAAACTTATGATCCAATCATTCGAATGGCTCATACATATGATCCACTCATGTGAATGGCTCATACTTATGATCCAATCGTCCAATTCGCTCATACTTATGAGCTGAGCCCTTAACATTTTCAACTCATTAAAATGTCAACATTTGATAAATATTATGACCTTTTAATACCATTTGATCACCTCAGACGTGATCCTTTTATTTTTAAAACCGGATTTATCACGTCAGACGTGACTCATTTTAATTTTGAACATTTTGGTCACCTCAGACGTGACCCCTTTTGAGTGAGTGATTCATAGATTAAGTCTACATCTACGTAACAAAATACTAGAAAACAAAAAAATTGAAAAACCACTTTAATATTTAAAACAAAACAGGACATATTTTTGTATTTTTGATTCGAGATGGAATTAAACCTATTAGAGTACATCTAACCAATTTTACTTACTGGACAACACAACTTCAAGTTAATTTTATCATATCTCGAACGATTCATTATGGAAGCATACAGGTATATCAAAATCATTTGGACATTTTAATAAACCATTTTGATGCTAGATTCTTGTTTTGACCGAGAGTCAATAGCAGTTTTAGGAAATCATACTAGAGCTATAAGTTGCACACAATGATTTTGACTGTCAAGAACTGTAGCTCACGATGATTGTCAGTATACATGTCCACTTAAATTCATACACATATTTTTGACACACATTTGTGATGAGTTATGGTTTAATTATTTCAACAAGCATTTGTGGATCCCACGCTTATATGGTAATCAACATTCCTCGGGATATTTTTGAGCGGTCTACGGGTATATTTCAAGAAGAGCTTTCAAAGAGATTTCAAGCCTCAAGTCAGTGCCATCACACATCATAGAGGCGCAAACAACAATGAATTCTAAAATATTTAGGTTATGTTTATCCTTAAGTCAGTGCCACCGCATAGCAGAGAGGCACACAACATATCTTCTTGTTAGAGCATTTATTTTTCTTTTTGCACATAGCACACCAACAACATAAGTTATTAGCTTGATTACATTTAGCATTTTTCATTTTCTTTGCTCATATTTATCGTTGTCCGCACACATTTGTGGCGTTTATTTTGCTCGTCACCCCTTATTGGAAATGCGTTGATTATGTTAACCAGGGATAAGATGGGAACCCACAGCAAGTTGAACAACTTAGTTTGAATTTTAAACCACCAATAAGATCTACTCATCTATTGTGTTGAATCTACCAATATATCATATAATGAACTAGCAACCTCTAGGTCTACTTTCTCTATGTTACCTCAGTAGCATACTAGTTTTACTAACATTTTTCCTTTTATTTTTCTTAGACTTCTAATACTTATACTTTGAATTTTGCATCTTTATCATTTAAAATATTTTAAAATCCCAAAAAGTTTATTCCCTGTGTACTATCAATTCCCATAAACGTTGTATCAGAATCTCAGATTTGATCTCAATTCTTTTAGCTAAGCTGCCATCCTCCCTCGTTTTTCAAATAATTAAATATTGCACGAATTTAATACTAAATTAACCTATTCTCCCTCTAAAATTCTAAAACCGAAAATCTTTTTGTGTTTTTGGATTTTTAATAGATAGAAAATAAGTATACGAAAATAAAATAAAATAATTAAACCATGTCAGACTGTGCACTTTCTTCTTCTAGAATCACATCACTTTTTTTTTCACTCCATTAACCACTAAAAGATATAAAAACCTAGGTTTATCAAATGCTTTAGTGTAGAGGTCGGCGCATTGAAAATCCGTATTTATTTTAACAACATCGATTAAGTGCTTTTCAAAACAGTCACGTATAATGTGATATTTAATACCGATATGTTTAGTTTTAGGGTGACGGACCAGATTTTTAGTGACAACAATAGCAGCAGAATTATCAACAAAAATAGGAGTGTTAGAAAATTTCAAACCGTAGTTGCGCATCTACTGTTGAATCCAGATGATTTGTGAACATCAACTTGCAGCAGCAACATATTCAGCTTCACATGTTGATAGAGCAACGGAGGTCTGCTTCTTACACTGCCAGGTGACTAGCCGTCTACCAAAGAACTGACAGCCCACTGATGTTGACTTGTAATTCATTTTTCAACCGCCATAATTTGAGTCACTATACACTGTAAGCTTAAAGTCATCGTCAAGAGGATACCACAACCCGAGTGTTGGAGTACCCTTCAGATAACGAAAAATCCTTTTGACCCCGATGAGATAATTTACTTTTGGTTTCGCCCGATTTCTGCAACAAAGACACGTCACGTACATGATATCAGGATGTGAGGCTGTGAGGTACAAGAGAGATCCGATCATTCCTCTGTACATGGTGGCATAAACCATATCACTATTTTCGTCGGGTGCCACGTCATAGTTCGTGGAAAGTGGAGTTTCGGCTGCTGAAGCATTCTCCATGTCGAATTGACTGAGGATATCACCTACATACTTGGTCTGATTTAGGAAGATTCCCTTTGGTGTTTGATCCACCTATAAGCCAAGAAATAATTTCATCTCTCCCATGGCACTCATTTCAAATTCTGCTTTCATTACAGATTCAAACTCTTTACATAATTCTTTATTTTTGGAACCAAAGATTACTTCATCAACATAAATCCGTACTAGCAGTAAATCGCCATCTTTTTCTTTGATAAAGAATGTACAGTCTATCACTCCTCTGTGAAAGCCGTGTTTCACAAGATAAGTTGATAGTTTCTCATACCAAGCTCTAGGGGCTTGATGGAGCCTGTAAAGAGCCTTGTCCAGTTTGTAAACTCTATTCCAATGATAAAGATTGTCAAATCCTTCGGGTTGACTGACATAGACTGTAAGGACCCGTTCCCGGGCACCTCACAATTGGTCATTCATTGCACATAAAACATTATAAAGCGTACATTTATATTGCAGCGGAATTTAAAACTTTTATTAATAACTAAAAACATGTTGTTTCATTCATTTACAACATTTGTTTTCGTCTCAAAATACAATGACATGTCAAAATACGGATGCTAGACTCAAAATGCTCCGAGTAGCTTATGCATCCATGCCTGCAACTCCTCAGCATCAACAAAATACCTGCCAACTATCATGCATACAAAAAAAGTCAGCGACGCTGAGTGAGTTCTAGTTTTAATAAAATACTTTACTTTGTTAAAACTATCCTTTACTTTATTCAAAAGTATACTATACTTTACAATCATTCGTGATCATACATCATACGTACATACATATAATATCATTATTATCTTCGTCATTACGTTCGTTAACTTCGTTCATTCTGCTAAATCAATATTTCAGATTCATTGAGCTTGGATCTTAGGATTCATCTCGTTCAGATCTAGAAATCAAAATTAAGATGGGTGGACATGTGTGAATCAATAAACAAAGAGATGGATAATAATAATGTTATGATTTCATTGATGTTGATAAACAAGTTATAATGAGAATCATAGATGGCTAGTGAAATCAAACCCACCCAAAGGAGAGGATTTCTCCTTGAATGGTGATTTACACCATGAGAAACACACA
>BJCM01209231.1:5810-36914 GCA_018326385.1 Flaveria bidentis | reverse complement strand
ATGAGATCTGATCTTGAGTCCTTGAACATCTTAAAAGCTGATTTTAGAAAGTCTGAAAATGATTATAAACTGAAGATAGAGGACTTAGAGAAAACTATTTTAGTTCTAAAACATGAGCATACAAATTTTAGGACTCAGATCAAAGATCTCATAACTAAGCTGACTGAGTGCCAGGCTGAGCATGTGATCAGCAAAGCTAGGGCAGAAAAGTGTGTTCTTGAAGAAGAGACCTTCAAGAACATGATATCCTCATCCATGAACAACAAAGTGTGCTATCAAAACAAGAAGGGACTAGGATCAAATGAGATAGCTACTCCACACACAATCTTATTTGTAAGATCACCTAGGTGTGGAACTTGTGAAGATGAGCTTCCTCTCATAGATTATTTGAGTGAAGAGGATGAAGAAGTGATAATGAAGAATCTTTCTGAAAAAAGTGAAGAGGAGGATTCTAAGAAGGGCCACTATCCTTCTGAGGAGAAGAAGAAGACTGTGATGACCAAGTCAATAAGAAAGAACTTGATCAGAAAGAGCAAAAGAAAAGCTAGGAAGGCTCAAGAGATCAAAGCTACTTTTGACTCTAAGCAGAAACAAGTTTTTATCTCTGTAAGGTTTGAAGTAGTAAAGACTGAAGACATCAACCTAAATGCTTCTGCTAAGAGTTCTGGTTCATGTTCAAATTATCTCAGTACCAAGAAAAAGGTTGTTCTATTCTGTACCACTACTACACAACTTCGACTATCCAACTCCAAGAATAGTCCTCAGCCTAAAAGGACTGTCTCAGCATCTGCAAGGATGAGGGTGGAGAAGGGATGTCACCAAAGTCATTCTTGTTCCAAGAAGAAGGCTCTTGGAAAGAAGAAAATGGAGTGTGTCATTTGTGAAAGTACTTC
Organism: Flaveria bidentis; assembly: GCA_018326385.1. Lineage (NCBI taxonomy): Eukaryota > Viridiplantae > Streptophyta > Magnoliopsida > Asterales > Asteraceae > Flaveria > Flaveria bidentis. The sequence continues at coordinate 36,021 of BJCM01209231.1, read as the reverse complement.
TCATCTCGCTAAGGATTGTCCACACAATCTTAAAGGTACTCTTCACATGACCAAGACAAAGACTTTAAATAGTTCTAAGAAGATTCAAGCTTCAAAAGGAAAACCTGTTTCTTTCAGAAGCTCCAAAACTAAGAAGAAGGCAAGTGGAAAATTGCCTTTGGAAGAAAAATTGGTCTCGGAGGGAAGGAATACTTCCGAAGCACTGAAGTCTGCTGCAGTGTCTGCAAAATCTTCCAAAGGTCCAGTCATCAAAACTTCCAAAGTCTCAAAAGCTTCCGAAGTATTAAAGGTGAAGTCCAAGCTTCCAAAGTGGTGTGGAAGTCTAAGAAAGACCAAGTGACTAGAGTTCTCCATCAACAACAGCTTAAGATCCTTCAAGCACAACCATAGGATATATTATTATTGCATTACCTTATGTTTGTCTTAGTGAGCCCAAGAAAAACAAGGCTTGGATTTCCAATTGTAACTAATCATTTTCTTTGTGCAAGGATAGCTCAAGACAAACAAGAATGTCTGGATTATTGACAATGGCTGTTCTAGGCACATGATAGGCAATAGGTCATTACTCTAGAACATTGAAAGTATTGATGGAGGACCAGTTTCTTTTGGAGGAGATGAAGGAGGTTATATTTCTTTAAGGGGCAAGGTCACAAATGGTAAGCTCAGCATTGAAAAGATAAACTTTGTCAAGGAGCTTGGGTACAATCTTCTGAGTGTATCCCAATTTTGTGATCAAAGTCATAACATGCCCTTTACTGAGCATGAGTGCATTGTTCTCAAACCCGTGGTGGTCATTCCTCATAAGCATATTCTACTCAGAGTTCTAGGAAAGGGAACATGTATAAGATGGGCTTGCAAGAAACCTCTCCCTCTGGAGAAGTTTCATGCTTTCTGTCTAAAGCCAATAGTGATGAGTCTTTCCTATGGCATAAAAGAATGTGACATGTAAACTTTAAGAGTATGAATAAACTAATTAAGAATGATTTGGTAACTGGAATGCCAAAGAAAGAGTTTAGAAGTGATGATCATTGTGTTGCATGCTTGAAAGGGAAGCAACATAAGGTATCTCACAAGCCTAAGGAAAGAAAATCCATCAGTACACCCCTACACTTGTTACATATGGATCTCTTTGGCCCCACAAGTGTAATGAGTCTAGGAAGGACCTCTTATTGTTTAGTGATCATAGATGACTTTACAAGATTCACTTGGGTCTTCTTCTTTAGAACTAAGGATGAGACTCCTGAGATTCTAAAGAACTTCATCCTAAATATTGAGAATTAATCTGATCACAATTTCAAAATCATAAGATGTGGCCGAGGAACTGAATTAAAAACCAAATCCTTGATACATTTTGTGATGAAAAGGGTATTACAAGACAATATAGTGCTCCGAGGACTCCTTAGAAAAATGGTGTTGCCAAGAGGAGAAACAGGACACTTATTAAGCTGCAAGGACCATGTTGTCTGACTCTAAGCTGCCCATCACCTTCTGGGCAGAGGCAGTCAACACTGCCTGCTATGTGCAAAATAGAGTTTTAGTAGTTAAGACTCATCGCAAGACTCCTTATGAACTTTGGCACAAGAGGAAACCTTTTATTTGTTTTCTCAGGTCATTTGGATGTCCTTGCACCATCTTGAATACTAAAGATCAAATTGCCAAATTTGCTGAGAAGTCAGATGATGGACACTTTATTATATACTCTTACCAAGCTAAAGCTTATAAAGTATACTATCTCAGAACTAGAATTGTTGAGGAGTCAGCCAATGTGACTTTCAATCAAAACACACCCTGTGTCGCTGGTTCTGGTCCTAATTGGTTGTTTGATCTTGATTTAGTTACCAACTATTTTATCAAATCTTGTGAGGTTGTTTCAGGATATGCAGATATCTTATCAACACGTGACCCTGATCCAAGATTTGAGCTAAGAACACCTTCAAGTAATACACTTCAGCTCCAGTTGTAACTACTTCTGCAAATGAAGTTTCTATCATCATCATAATCACAAACTCAGCTAATACATCTGGGATGCCTTCAAATTCCAGCTCAGAGACTTTAAAACCAGATAAAGATGCCTCGAATGTAGAAGAAAACAATGGTGGTGGTAATAGTGATCAGGATTTTCTTGATGCTGATAACCACTCCATAGATGACAACATGATGTCACACACTCATTGGATCAAGTTTCTCTTGATAAGTGTGTTGATGTAGTGGGTGAAAAATCTATGCCAGATCTAAAATTTTCAAATTTAGATCTCTCTCAACAACTTGCGGTGATCCCTTAGCTAACAATCCATAAGTCTTATCCCACCACAAACATCATTGGAGATGTTGTAAGAGGGGTAAGATCAAGAGGAAAAACCCATGAAGCAAATATTTATCTTCACTCTTGTTTCTTATCCTAGATAGAGCCAAAGAAAATTGATGAGGCTCTAAACGATGGAAGTTGGGTTGACGCTATGCAATAGGAGCTGCTTCAATTCCAAAGGCAGAAATTTTGGAACCTTTGTCCTCTTCCTCATGGGAAGACTACCATTGGAACCAAATGGGTGTTTAGGAACAAGAAGGATGATAGAGGCATTATCATCAAGAACAAAGCTAGACTAGTTGTTCAAGAATACACACAAGAAGAAGGGATTGACTACACTAATGTCTTTGCTCCTGTTGCAAGACTGGAAGTTGTAAGGATATTCCTGGCATTTGCTGCATCCAAGAACTTCAAGGTATATTAACTTGATGTAAAGTGTGCTTTTCTATATGGAGTGATTGATGAAGAGGTGTATATCAAATAGCCACCTGGTTTTCTAGATCCTGATCATCCTGATTATGTTTGCAAGCTTGCCAAAGCTCTTTATTGGGTTTATCAGGCACCCAGGAAGTGGAATGAGACTCTGTCTCAATATCTCTGCAAGCATGTATACATAAGAGGTACTATAGATGGAACTCTCTTCATCAAAGGACAAGGAGATGACATATTGCTAGTTCAAGTATATGTAAATGACATCATTTTTGGATTAACTAATCCAAAGCTCTGCAATGACTTTGAGAAGCTGATGAAAAAAAATTTTGAAATGAGCGCCATGGGGGAACTCAATTTCTTTCTGGGAATTCAAGTGAAGCAAGTTGAAGATGGCATCTTCATTAGTTAGTCAAAGTATGTTCATGACATACTCAAGAGGTTCAACATGACTGACTGTAAGATTCCTAAGACACCCATAGCTAGAAACCACTGTCTTGGACCTGAGCTTCAGGGGGAGTGTGTAGATGAACACTTATACATGGCTATGATTGGGTCTCTTATGTATCTTACAGCTAGCAGGCCTGATATCATGTTTGCTACATGTATTTGTGTAAGATATTAAGCCAACCATAAGATGTCTCACCTTATCACTATCAAAAGGATTCTAAGATACCTCAAAGGTGCTTCAACACTTGGTCTGATATCCTAAGAATTCTGACTTCAATTTATATGCATATACACATAGTGATTACGATGGTTGCAACATGACCGTAAAGTCTACATCTGGGGGATGTCAATTTCTTGGTGGAAGGGTTGTCTCATGGCAATGCAAGAAACAATCCTGTGTCTCTATATCAACTACTGAAGCTGAATACATTGTAGCTGCAAGCTGCTGTGCTCAAGTGCTTTGGATTCAAAATCAGATGTTGGGCTATGGGTGAAACTTCAAGGAGACTCCCATTCACATAGACAACAATAGTGCTATTTCTATTACAAAGAATCGTGTGCAGCACTCAAGGACTAAACACATCAACATCAGGTACATTTAATAAGAGATAATTATGAATAGATTTTGATGAACAAAGATTTAAATATCTAATATCAGCTATTGGGATGATAAACTTTGAATAGGTTTTTCTTAATACTAATTCTTATTATTTCTTAAAATTTGTGTGTCCTAAGTTGTCTAGTTCCTCACCTTCATAAGCTCTTGTTTTCTTTGGATGAAAATCTTTTTGAAGACTTTCCTTTGATTTTTGAAAATTTCCGATCCTTCGGAAGATATGCTTTTATCATCAGAAAAAAATCATGTCTTTAAAACATATAACTGTCTTAGAAATTTACCTATGGAAGAAATTTCTGAAATATCTCCCGAAGCTTAAATGCTTGTGTGAGACACTTATATGTTTTCAAGGACCATTCTCTTTCTAAGCAAATTAACTCTCGGAAACTTTGTTCATCTGGACAAAGCATTCAAGTCTCAAAATTTTATTCCAAAGCAAAATTTTTACAACTCTCGTGAAAATCTTCCGTAGTAATTTTAGCTTCAGAAGCTTTTTCATGAAAAACTTCCAAAGATAATTTACCTTCAGAAGCTTTTTGAGTTCCAAGAAAACTACTTTTTGAGCAAAAGTAAACTATTTTTTCAGAGGTGGAACCGACATCCGGATTTCAAAGTTTATCCTCTTTCATTAAACTTTATCTGAAATCCTTTTTCACATATAAACCCAACGGTTTCCCCCTCATTCTATCATCTCCTTCTTCCGCCAGACCTAAAATCCAAATTTCTCTTTGAAATTTCTTTCTTTCTTCTTTCTTCATCCTTAAGTTATCTGAAAATGGCCAACCCTCATCACAGAAATGATTCAAACTTTACCATGCAATGGAAATCAAGACAAATGACTCCAAGCCTAAGTAAGGTATTTTATCTGAGAAGTTCAAGTCTTCAATCAAGAAAGATCTTCGAGAACTAGAACTATACAAAGAGAAGCCGAAGTACAATATTAAAGAAGAACAAGAAGATTACTTTTGCTAAAGGCAAATGCAAATGTTAGAGGGGTATTGTTGGAACCCTAGATTAGTTTTTAGATTAGTTTTTTCATAGTATAGGGACTTAATATGTAAATATATGTTCCTTTTGTTTCTTGTTATTAGTATATATAGGATTGCTTGTTTTGTGCATGTTAAGTTTAGATATTCATATTCTCTCAATTGCACTTTGTAATCCTTCTATTATTAAGAGAAACTCTATGAATTTTTCTAATATTTGTTTGTGTTGATTACATTGTTCATATTATTGTCAATTGCTTGAAAACAATCACAGATCGATCCATTTGAACCTATCACCTATTGTGTACTTAGTTTCTCACTCTCCTATTATCTATGATGTACATATTAGAGACTTCTTAGAGGACTGCAGAGTATGATACTAGAGCCATACCTCAGAGGATTGTTGCTAGAGTACTGGAGAATGACGTTTCAATAACTGTAGAGGTTGTTTCCTCGGTGCTAAAACTCCAGGAAGACATTGGAGAGGAGGTTATGATGAGTGATGAGGAGGATTTTGAGGTGTTGTGAAGTATGCGATATGAGGGGCCTCCTTTTGGGACAAGAAAGTAGATAAGAAGTCCTTTATTTCCAAGGAGTGGAGATTCATTTCCCACATCTTCATTATGTGATTAGATTATCGAAAATGTAGATCCAATGGGTTGAATCTTGATTGGGCCAAAGCTATGGTCATATTATGTAGGGGGCTGAAGGCCAATATTGTGTAACTCATTTTTGATTGCATGGTAGAGAATGTGATGGCCCTAAAGAAGTATAAATGGTTGTTATATCCCAGATTCCTACAAATGATTATAGAGGAGCTTATTCTAAACGTGTCGAGACATAGGGAAATAAAAAGACCGGTTTAGATGAACTCTTAGATATTTGCGGACTATTCTGCCATAAGGCATAACTTTAGTGGCAAAATCACACACTTGTGGGAGAAGTTAGCTGAAAGGTGGAACTAAATACAAAGGGTAATTGAGTTTGAAGATAAGCGAGCTGAGGAGACAAGGGAGAAAAGAGCCGAGTTTGTAAAGAAAAGGAAGAGATATGCAAAAGAGGCTGAGTATGATTTTGAAGAGGATATTTATGAGACCGTGCATGTGGTAAGGGCTGAGAAGGATAAATGGTCTAAGAAAAAGGGTGATTAGGAGGAGAATTAGAGGAGGACAAAGCATAAACACCATCCGTTTTTTGAGCCTCAGAGAAGAGATATGAGAGCAGGTCTGGATGAGGATGTTATCAGGAATCTAAACTCCTTTTTAGCTAATGAGTTGAACATGATGAAGACTAAGCTGGCCAATCAAGAGTTAAGAGAGAAGAGAAAGGATGAGATGATATATTGGATGACTAAGATGTTGGTGGATTAGTAGAATTTGATAAAGAGATTATTGGCTGATGTGAACGAGCTGAAGGATGCAGCTAGCCTGCCCAATTAGCTAACTCAAACTGAGTTAGATGATATGATCGATACCCATTTCTGATGTGGGTACATGTTCTAGGGTTGGAGAGGGCACTTCTGATGTAAAGACTAAGAAAACTGGTGGTCTGGTGTGAGAGATGATATAGAACTGAGAATGACTAGTGAGACTGAGAATATGGTTGGTAGGATTGAGAATGTGTATGAGGTGATAGAAGTTGGGTTTGTTGACATGAGGATAAACTTAGATGATTTTGGAGGTGAGGAGATGTTTTCCAAGAAAGTTGTGGAAGGTGATGGAAAGATTGTTGGAAAGAGTTTGATAGATGAGGAGGAAGAGTATGAATAGCTTGTTGATCATGAGTTAGAGCCAGAATATTATGAGGTCTATGAGAGACCATTGACTTATATGGCAAAAAAGGCCTCGGATGAAAATGATGTGTTTGAAATGACTAAGGATGAATGGTTCGTTAAGGAGAAGGAGGGTGAGGAGATTAACCCCTTATTTCAAAATATTCAGGGGCCAGTAAGAGAAGGCAGACAAGAAGTTCATTACTTGGAAATACAACTCCGGCCTCAAAATATTTATGATAAAGAGGAGAGGGGGAGGCATCTCTTACCTACACAAAAGGAAGCATCAAGAACTTGCCTAATTGGGATATGAGGAGGTTAGCTATTATACAAATGATTTATTCTAATTTGAGTGAGAGGGCAAAGATGTTGGTGGAGGAAATAAAGAAAGGGTTAAATGATAATTTCGAGGCTTTTGGATTTTTGAAGGTAGAGAGAAGGAGGTCAAAGAAGGATAAAGACCGGGAGACCAGGAAGGGTTGGATTCTGTTGAGGGTGAAGCCCCCAAAGGCTGTGAGCAGAGTGAGGATGCCTGATCCCCTCCCCCAACAGCTTCAAAGTTTTGAGAAATGGTTTTGTGATAATAATACGGGGGATGCTGTGATTTGGTTGAAGAATGTGGTTGGATTTAAACTGTTTGATCCGATGGAGTTATTTGCCTATTCTGATGAGGATCTGCTTGCGCTATGTGAGAATCATATTAAAGTTGGGATTGGAGATGAGACGCGCAAAGAAGCAAGCCTGTTAATGACGGTTGCTAACAAGGTGAGTGGTGTTAGGGCAAAAGTGAGAGATCTGGCCTAGAATGTTATGGAAGAAAATGAGTTGAGGATGGATGTGCAGGACTTAACAAGAAAACTCGCGCTCGCAAGTGCACGTGTCGAGGATTAACGTGCAGGAGGTAATGAAGAAAGATCTAAGGCGGTGGAATATTCAGGAGCTGAAAAGACAAACGAAGACTCATCAAGTCGGTGAGATCCAACCTTGTAAGGCCCTGTTCCTAGGACGCTTACAGTTGGTCATTCATCGCACATAAAACATATATTTTCATCATTTTACATAAAAACATTGCAGCGGAAACATTAAAAACAACATTTTCATATCATTAAAAATGCTTTTGCTAAATAATACAATCATTCATTACACAATATCATTTAATCGCATTACAATGCAAAAACATTATACAAAAGAATGTCATCCAAAAGAGCTAAGTAGTCGCCCCGTGCCATCCTCAATAACATTATCTATCAAGTGGAAACACATCAAAGTCAGTGTTGTTGAGTGAGTTCTAGTTTTAAAATAAATCATACTTTTCTTTCATTAAAACCGTTCTTTACTTTCATGCGATCACACAACATACATACATACAAATAATATGATTATTATCTTCCATTACATATGTAAACTTTCATTAATTCACCGTACGACGTTATCATTCACATTCGTTACATTCTTTCATTCATTAATTATCGCACGGTACATTATCATTTGCTTCATTCGTTCATCATATACTTTCATTAACTCTTTCTTTCTTTACCACATTTATTAACACTATCTGGATCAGTGTCATCAGCTATGACCTAGACAAATGGAGTACTGGTCCGAAGTTCATAAAATGACGTCCACACTGCATATAGCCTGGCACTAGCTCGGGGGTAAGCAACAAAGATCCCAACTGCTCTATACACCCCCAACATTATGCATACTCGAGTACTGGACCGAAGATCAGAAAATCACTTCCATACTACACATAGCCTGGCACAAGCATCGAGGTGGGTAACCACAATAAACCATGTATACAACATCCACATATTATGCATACTCGAGTAGTGGGTCAAAGATCATAAATTGACTTCCACACTGCACATAGCCTGGCACCAGCATCGAGGTGGGTAACCACAATAAACCATGTACCACACCGTTGGTCAGTCACAAAGACTGAAACTCCTGCATGTATCCTTATGGGTTAGCTAAACCACACGCAGTTGACCTTAAGACATCATAAAGTCGTGCACCTATATACATATTACTTGCAAGCCTTTCCATACTCTCATTCATTCATTCATGCATGCACACCATCATTATATTCCCATTTCATTATCCTCCACTTTACATTACATAATACTTTTATTACATTCATAAAATTCAACGCACGCCACAGGAAGACAAATATAAAACAATAAACATAACATCATACGACATCAATCACACAAGCAACATCACACACACATAACGTACATCATGCACAATCATACAACATCACACATCACACTAATCACGCGCATCACATCACCATCATGCATAATCTTAAATCATCCATACCCATCACTCATCTACAATCCCAAAGGTCCGACCCTACGTCTGCACTTTCCCGAAAGTCAGACAATACTATGGTCATTCAGGCGTATGGACCCTATTTGGCGCATGGTCTTCCATACGTATGAGAACACTCAGGAGAATGGACCTCGAGTCACATAGCCTCCAATAACATGATTTCCATGCGCATGAACCTCAGTCGCATGGTATCCGGGCGTATGGACCCCAGTCGCATGACCTTCATGCGGATGACCCTCAGTCGCATCCCTTTCGTGCGATTGAACCTCAGTCGCACGACTCACAGGCGTATGAACTCCAGTCGCATGACCTTCATCCACATTTCATTCAGTCACATGACTCTCATCTGCATTTCCTTAAGTCACATAACCCTCATGCGCATGGCCCTCAGTCGCATTATTCACAAACGAATGAACCTTAGTCCCACACAAACAATCCCGTCGAGTAGAGCTTTGATTAAACCTGTTACACTTTGATTTTCACGCTCGAATCCACATGAGCCAAGCTTGAGACCACTTTTTCTTCCCCTTTTCTCTCAAATCCTAAAATGGTGAGTGTGGGGTTGGGTGTGGGCTGCCTTCCCCCTTTTATACTCCCACTCATTCAAGGTTTATCCTGTCGGCTTCAAAGAAAATTTCCAGGTGTTACATGTCCAACCCCCTTATATAGGTTTCGTCCCTGAAACCTGTTACTCCTTAAACAATTGTGGGCAATACTGTCTCATCTCTTTTCCGGTCTCCCACCTGGAATTCAATCAGTCTACGTTGTTTATCAACACATGACTTCTTGTCTATCTTTGGCTGCGTTCAGCAAGGCTTTGATCCTTTCGAGCTTCTTAGTCGTAGCCTCGATCACCTCAATACTTCCCATACGGCCTTTAGTGCTCGGCCTTCACATGTAAACAAGTAAGTCATTTACTCACGTACTCCACCATATCACGCTTCATACCCGGCCACCAGTAAACTTCATTCGAGTCTCAGTACCTCTGAAAGTCAAGATATTAGTGTCTCCACATACCTTAGATAGGTCAAATAGGCAATATGTATACGCCTTGTGCACTTTCCCGCCACTACCATCGAAAATCGCCATGAGAATCGTCGTGACTCGATCACCTTAAACCATCACCATGATCCCGTCAGGCGCTGTTAACTGTATCATCTTTTTGCAGCACATAATGTTCGCTTCATAGCCCGCCAAACAATCCATTCCTAGGACCACATCGAAGGGCGTATCTATATTCTTACTACTAACAGGAAATTTAGCACAGAAAGCAACATGAATAAAACTTTTACTAGCGCTAGAATCGAATAACACAAAGTTTAAGGGTTGATTTGCTAGAAACATACCTGACATGACATCGGGGTCTGTCCTTCTCCTCCATTCCTCTTCACTCCCCAACCTTCCGCCATTGGCTTTTTACAGTCCCTGCTCATCTAACCTTCCTCACCACAAGAATAACACCTCCTCACACCGCAATTCTTCGCCACATGTCCGGTTCTTCCATAACAGAAACAGACATTGGTCCCCAATCTACATTCCTCGGGGTGTTTGTGTCCACACTTGTCACACCTTCTCGACCCTACAACGGATGTGACCACCCGGCGGTCATCCACCCACGCCTTGTTGTTATTTGTCAGGACACCACCCTGACCGGACTTCTTTCCATCCCAATTTCGGTCACCATCACCTTTCTTGCCGTCTTCAACCACCATCACAGTCCTTTTGTCATACAACCTCCCTGCCAAGTCAACTGCTGACCTAAATGTGCTCGGTCGGGCAACAATCATGTCCCTACGGATATCCGCCGGCAAATCCTAAATGTACCTCATAATCTTTCATGACAAAGGCGTCACTTGGTCCGGCACCAGACGTGCCATCTCATTGAATTTGGTGGTGTATTGTAGATGTGTCATCATTCCCGCCTCCAGCTGCAGGAACTCCCTCTCAACTTTATTATCTCACGGTGAGAACAGAACTCCTCAATCACTAGCCTTTTCGAATCTGACCATCTCATCCTTCTGATAGCCTGACTACCCTCAGCTTGGACTATATTGTCCTACCAGCACAAAGTTGAGTCCACGAAAGAGTGGGCAGCAAACTTTACCTTCTGATCCTCTAGGCACTCGCTGATGTTCAAAGCCACTTCCATTTCCCTCACCCATCAGTGAGCAACAATAGCAGTGCCATTACCATTAGTCTCAGGTTGTCTCTTTTCGCCCGTAGGTCTACTCCTTTCCCTTCTTTCCCCATCTTTAACAGCCTTTATCACTTCAGTCACCAAAGATGGTAGGATCGTCTGCATGACCTTATCCACTTCCTCCACAACCGCCTCTTTCATTGAGGCTCTCAGATTAGCACTCTCATCACCGCCCTACGGATGAGGGGTCTCGGGTTCTTCATGAACTACTTTTTCAACTCTATGTCATCCTCTTGTGACCCATGGTTCAGCACCACGTGCACCACCACCTCAACCACATGAAGCTTTAGAAGATCTACCACCAGCCATCCTCTAACACACATTGAAAGATTCAAACACCAACACGGTCATTCAAGGAAATAGCTTAGTTTATATCAAGTATAGTAAGTCCCTAATTATTGTGGCCAGTTGTGATTAGCCGCTTACTTTACTCTTCATGCCCAAAGCATTACCTGTCCTGACTACATCAGTATCCAAATCTACCAGCAACACATAAACCACATAACATGCGCACGTAATACCGGTTAACATTACGAAAATACCTAATGGCACGCAACTACTCAGACTGGCATCCGTTCCCTTTCCGTCCCATTCTCAGATTAAGTTAAGGTTTATTTTGTACCCATTTCACATAAACTTTGGCTCTGATACCAACTTGTAAGGCCCCGTTCCCGGGATGCTTACAGCTAGTCATTCATCGCACATAAAACATATATTTTCATCGTTTTACATAAAAACGTTGTAGCGGAAACATTAAAAACAACATTTTCATTTCATTAAAAATGATTTTGCAAAATAATACAACTCTTCAATACACAATATCATTTGTTCATATTACAATGCAAAAACATTAAACAAAAGAATGTTATCCAAAAGAGCTGAGTAGTCGCCCCGTGCCATCCTCAGCAACATTACCTGCCAACTGGAAACACATCAAAGTCAGCATTGCTGAGTGAGTTCTAGTTTTAAAATAAAACATACTTTTCTATCATTAAACCGTTCTTTACTTTCATGCGATCACACAACATACATACATACAGATAATATGATTATTATCTTCCATTACATTCGTTAACTTTCGTTCATTCACCGTACGACGTTATCATTCACATTCGTTACATTCTTTCATTCATTAATCATCACACGGTACATTATCATTTGTTTTATTCGTTTATCATATTCTTTCATTAACTCTTTCTTTCTTTACCACATTCATTAACACTATCAGGATAAGTGTCACAGCTATAACCCGAACAAATGGAGTACTGTGCCAAAGTTCGTAAAATGGCTTCCACACTACACATAGCTTGGCACCAGCTCCGGGGTAAGCGATAAAGATCCCAATTGCTCTATAGACCCCAACATTATGCATACTCGAGTACTGGGCCGAAGATCATAAAATGACTTCCACACTGCACATATCCTGGCACGAGCATCGAGGTGGGTAACCACAATAAACCATGTATACAACACCCCCACATTATGCATACTCGAGTACTGGGCCGAAGATCATAAAATGACTTCCACACTGCATATAGCATGGCACCAACAACGAGGTCGGTAACCACAATAAACCATGTACCACACCGTTGGTTAGTCACAAAGACTGAAACCCCTGCATGTATCCTTAAGGGTTAGCTAAACCACATGCGGTTGAGCTTATGACATCATAGAATCATGCACCTCTGTACATATTACTTGGAAGCCTTTCCTTACTCTCATTCATTCATTCATGCATGCACACCATCATTATATTCACATTTCATTATCTTCTATTTTACGTTACATAATACTTTTATTACATTCATAACATTCAACTCAAGCCACAGGAAGACAAATATAAAACAAGAAATGTAACATCATACGACATCAATCACACAAGGAAACATTGCACACAAATAACATACATCATGCACAATCATACAACATCATGCATCACATTAATCACGCGCATCACATCACCCTCATGCATCATCTTAAATCATCCATGCCCATCACATCATATATAACCCCAAAGGTCCGACCCTACATCTGTACTTTCCCGAAAGTCAAACGATACTATGGTCATTTGGGCGTATGGACCCTATTCAGCGCATGGACTTCTATACGTATGAGAACACTCAGGCGAATAGACCTCCAGTCGCATAGCCTCCAATCTGATAATTTCCATGCGCATGAACCTCAGTCGCGTGGTATCCAGGCGTATGGACCCCAGTCGCATCACCTTCATGCGGATGACCCTCAGTCGCATCCCTTTCGTGCGATTGAACCTTAGTCGCACGACTGACAGGCGTATGGACTCCAGTCGCATGACCTTCATCCGCATTACATTCAGTCGCACGACTCTCATTCGCATTTCCTTCAGTCGCATAACCCTCATGCGCATGGCCCTCAATTGCACTATTCACATACGAATGAACCTCAGTCGCAATCCTTTCATGCGTATGGACTCAGTCGCATGCCATTCAGGCGCCTGGACTTCCAGTAGCATAACCCTAGCTGGGTGTAGAAAGCTGTTCATCCTAAACTGCATCTGCCATTTTCAGCCTCCAAACCCTTCCAAACCTCTTCTAAGCTCAAATCAACCATCCTAAACCTTAGGAATGCATGCCACAACACCATTCAAGAACACATAAGCTCAAAGGCAAGACCCAAATGAATCATACACATACACATACATACACAAACGGGTTAACACCCAACATTTCAAAAAATAAAGATTTTCAGATGTGTTCCAGCCCCAAAATCTTTCAAACACATGTAAAAGAGGGGTCCTAGAACTCGCACAAACAATCCCGTCGAGTAGAGATTCGATTCAACCCGCTACACTTTGATTTTCACGCTTGAATCCACACGAACCAAACTTGAGACCACTTTTCTTCCCCTTTTCTCTCAAATCCGAAAATGGTGAGTGTGGGGGAGGGTGTGGGCTGCCTTCCCCCTTTTATACACTCTCTCATTCAAGTTTTTTTCCATTTTGGCAAGTTTGGTCCCTCGACTTTGGACTTTATTTCTTTTCTTTCTTTTGTTTTCTTCAAAGATAATTTCTGGGTGTCACAAACCTAGGGGGAGTACTGAAGATCAAGAATAGGTTGGACTCACCTTAGATTAGATTTGTTTATATTTGAATGTAATAGATTAAATATTAGTTTACCTTTGCAAGTTTGTTTATTAGTCATGTTTTGTTGCCTAGCGAAACTCTAGTTTCTCTCATAACCAGCTACTAGTTTCACCCGACGAAACTATGTGTCTTAGGCGGGAAAAACTATGTATTGGCGGGATAGTTTCATTGACAGCAAAACTATGATTACTATATTTAGATTTGATTTCTATCTTTGTAGGCATCCTTTCAAAAACCCTAATTCGTTTATCATTATTGCAGGTGCCTTTGTAAGCTGGAATTTCACAGAAATATTATTGAGCTTTGTTACTTTGTGAGTATTGGAGTATGATTGTTATATTTTGAATACTTTTGAGTTATTATTCATCTTTAATTGTTTAATGTTTGTGTTTGTTGATTGATATTGAATGATTCAATCAATCAAGTGTACTATAATTCAATCATTTGGACCTACAAGGGTAGAGCGTAGGGTATGAGGTATTAAACTCTAGTGATGTGATCGATGTTGTGTGTCGATCAATAATATTAATTAAAGAGTCTTTAATCACAATTAATAGTAAAGGTGAGAAGGGTATCGAATCTATAGGGAATCACAAGGAAGTGCTACTAATGCTTAAACTAAAAGAATTAAATAATGAAAAGTAAATTGATTTATGAATTTATTTAAGAAATACTTAAATAAATGAAATTAAATTTTGGGTTTTTAACAATCTTAAAGAAAAAGCAACCCACTTCAGCATTTAGGTTTGGCAAAGTTACAATTTTCTTTACTGAAACCTAGTAATAAATCATTAATGGTGACTTGCACATGATAGGCTCTAAGTGATAAATATAAATTAAAACTTAAATGAATTTATTCACACACTCACCAAGTCAAATAATGAAACCAATTCTAATAATCTATAATATAATGATTAAAGACAAGCAAAGTTATAGAAAATTAAAATTAGGTTTAAGCATGATCGAATCATTTAAATAATCAAATCATGAATTGAATCCACAAGAACTTAAAGGGTTCAAGATCCAATCTCAAATTAAGTTACAACTAAGAAAAATGGAAACTTGCACAAACCCGTCCCCCGAAGGGAATCATAAACGAATTAGCGTTGCCTTACTATTGAATCTTCAATGCCAAATGAATGAATCATGTAGATTTGATGATCTTGATGTTGGAAAAGATTGAGAATGAAGAGAGATGCTTACTTTTTGTCCAAGATTGATGTTGTAAAAGGTAATTTTCATTATAGGGTTTATTCCCATTTAAAACCCTTCAGATTTGTCACACCCCAAACCTAACAGCCGAGACATTGAGATGTGAGCGTTAAGATTGTTCACAGCCACATAACGCTATCATTAAGTGTAAATATAAATTAACCATAAGTTTAAAAATGGAAAATACAACCAATAAGTCTCAACAAAATAAAACATAACATAAGTTCAAAATTCCAAAAATCCAAAGGCATGTCTTTTATTTCTTAGGTCCAATCCTAGATGTAAGCATACTTCAATATTATTCATCAACCTTGGGCATTTCTTGAAACATGTTAAAAATAATTTCAATCTTTGAAAGTTAATAGACATAAATTATATAAGTGTAAAAGTAGCAATTCATGTTATCGATTACAAATAATGCAATTTTAAAGATAACATAATGATACAATCGAACCTTGACAAAAAAACCCATTACAAGTTAAAACGATTAGCTAAGTGTAGTTGGTTCCGATGATGAATAAGTCATATGTCATCTAGAGCCGGCAATAACATCGGCTTTAGCACCAAATAGGCTTGTCAGGCCCATAGATCTATGATGTCGCTAGGCTAGCAATAGTTAATGATTGTCAACACTAAATTTCTACTATATGAGTCTCAAAATATTACAAATAACCATGAAAAGATTAAAGATGAATTACTAGTGCGTTTACAAGCATCAAGACGTTTACAAGTGCCAGTTTATACGTTAACATGTTTCACCCCAAATTGTATGAAATAAGGTAAAAGAGGGACATGAAAACTTACATGTTCTATAAGTTGATCTTAGGAATAATAATAAGAATTTAAGTGATGCTTCAATGATCCATTTTACAAGATACCTACGTATTAGTGCCAAGTTTAAGTTTAAATATACGATTAACGATTCATACGTGAACTAGAGTTTCAATAGGAATTTGGGGTTTTATAAATACAAAAAATTAGATAATGCATTCAATTTTATTTTGACCTAAAGAGAAAAAATATCATTTAGGTAATCTAATATAGAGAAAAGAAATCAAATTATTTATAATAAATGGGTAAAGTTTCAGTGTAATAAATTTTATAATTATTTGAAATAAACATGTTTAAACAATAGTTAAAAATAACATATTGCCCAATAGTAATTTATTAATTTAATCTATTATTTAAAGCCTCATTTATAAGAACTAATCTAAGAATTACCTTTGTTAAAATGATTTTTTAAAACAATATTTAATTATTTAAATTTAGAAATATACAGAAAATAATTTAGTAACTTTTTGAATACTTTTAGTTAACAAATATGTTTTTATAATAATTAAATTTTTTCAGTAATTTAAATAAAAAATAATCCTTTAAAAAATAGTTGACGTTGCCCGGGTTCAAACCCTGGACCTCAAGTTTGAAAGGGTGGATGTGTTACCAATAGGTTGGGCCCCTATGCCTATTAAGAGGATGATTTTTAATTCTTAAAACTTTCAAATGTTGAAACCCCGAAATTACCAAGAACCCTATATTCAACTTCGATCAAATTGATGTAAAATTCGATCCTATTAACATTACTAATCATGGGGCATTTGTTGCCCATTTAATAAAAAGTGTATGGGTGTGTTTATCTTACCCGATTGTGCACGAATTGAAGTGATTTGAGTCAATTTAGGTTCGGTTCTTATGCGATAACATGGAGTTTTGAAATCGATGTTAGAGTGAAATTTTCATGTAATTGAGACCACAGAAAGTTGAAAGGGATCAAATGGCACTTTTCCCCTCTGTTATATAGCTACAATTTGGACGATTTTGGCCCGAATGGGTTTCGACTTTTGTTCAAATATTTTGGTTATGATTAAGTGATTAAATGATTGTTTAACTCGAATTAAATCAAACATTTAGGTTTGCAATGATCGTACAAATGTTTTTAATTGATCAAACGACTCAATTCAAAAGATTTTGTGTTGAATCGGTTAAAATGTTTCGGTTTCAAGTGTTCTTTTAATGGAACCATCGATTCAACCGAATTAACGACGGTTATGAATTTGGTTATAAAATATTAAAATTTGGTCCCTGTAGTTTTAATTTTATTATTTTATGTTTAAAACTTTTATTTAAAGTTTCCAATTTGTCATAAAAGCCCCCTATCTTAATAAAACTTTAAGTTTTAATGACTCTCTAACTTATTATTTATTTATTTTTTTATAAATTAGTATCTTTATTATTGTTATTATTATTATTATTATTATTATTATTATTATTTTTATGGATTCATATATGGCTAATGCAACCATAATATCCAAACAGTATGTCCTGCATGCATGAACCAAGTGCTATAGAAGAATGCTTTGGAAGTTTCACATTCTACATTAGAAAACATTGTAAGTGTGAAATCTTCCAAAGCCAAGACCAATGTCTTCCAAAGCCAAGACCAATATCTTCTGAAGTCTAACATGAAGTATTTCAAAGCTTCAAGACAAAGTCTTTCGAAGCCAACTCCTAAAGATAGATTTCTTCCAAAGACTATTGTAAGGAAGTTTATATCCTCTAATGGATGCTGAGTGACTCTAATGGATGTTGAGATTGTGGAAACTCTAATGGATGTTGGAATGAATCATGAAAACATGGACTTTGTAAGGAAGTTTATATCCTCTCTTCATAGGAAATGGACATATTACTATGTTGTTATTAACAGAAGTAAGAACCTTAATACTCTCACTTTGATTGAGTTGTATGGTATTCTCAGTGGATACCAGATGGAGATGAACATGCAAGGTGCATTTGGTAACTCCAGCAATCAAATGAGTTCAGCCCTACATGTGACTAAAAGGGAGAGCATAAAACTTAGATATGAGATTTGATCTTGAGTCATTAAATATCTTAAAATATATGATTTCAAAAGATCTGAAAATGATTATAAACTAAAAATAGAGGACTTAGAGAAAACCATCTCAGTTCTAAAACATGAACACACAAACTACAAGACTCAAATCAAAGATCTCACAACCAAAATGTATTGCTAAAGTTAACAGATACACGTCCTATAACTTAGAGATGAGTTTGATCTTGAGTCCTTAAATATCTTAAAATATATGATTTCAAAAGATTTGAAAATGATTATAAACTGAAAATAGAGGACTTAGAGAAAACCATCTCAGTTCTAAAACATGAACACACAAACTACAAGACTCAAATCAAAGATCTCACAACCAAAATGTATTGCTAAAGTTAACAGATACACGTCCTATAACTTAGAGATGAGTTTGATCTTGAGTCCTTAAATATCTTAAAATATATGATTTCAAAAGATTTGAAAATGATTATAAACTGAAAATAGAGGACTTAGAGAAAACCATCTCAGTTCTAAAACATGAACACACAAACTACAAGACTCAAATCAAAGATCTCACAACCAAAATGACTAAATGTCAGGCTGAGCTTATGAACAGCAAAGTCAGGGCAGAAAAATGTGTTCTTCAAGAAGAAACCTTCAAGAACATCATATCCTCATCCTTGCATGCAAAAGTTTGTTATCAGAATAAGCAGGGACTGGGATCTAGTGTGATAATTCCTCCACACACCATTTTGTCTGTAACATCTCCTAGGTGTGCAACTTGTGAAGATGAGCTTCCTCTTATAGACCCCTTGACTGAAGAGGTAGAAGAAGTGATAGTGGAGAATGCCTCTAAAAAGAGTGAAGAAAATGATTCGAAGAAGGGTCACTACCTTTTAAGAAAAATAAGATGAAGATCATGTATAGGTTGGATTCACTTTAGATTAGATTTTGTTTACTTCCATTTTAATAGGTTTGATGTTAGTTTACTTTTGTATGTTGCTTATTTTGTTTAGATTTGATGCCGATCAAAACTATGAGCAAAACTACAGTTTTGCTCATAGTCAGCTGTTTAATTCACTCGGCGAAATTGTTGTTTCTATTGGGCGCATCCGATCAAAACTATGAGCAAAACTACAGTTTCGGCGGCATAGTTTCACTGACTGCAAAACTGTCAGCGACACTATGACTTCTATGTATAGTTTTGATCTTGCTCATTGTTGAGGATCCTTGCAAAAACCTAATAGAATATTTGTGTTGCAAGAGACTATTGTAAGTTGTTACTCCTCTAAAATATATTTGAGCTTTATTTGTTTTGATTGTATTGGATCCTTATTGTTTATATTTGAATACATTGTGGTTGTGATCATTCATCTTCATCTTTATTATTTTTATTTTGTTTTTAATATTGAACAATTGAACATATCAATTGTAGTGAATCACAATCAAATGGACCAACAAAATGGTATAAGAGCCTTAGTGCTCTTGATTGTTTTAGGTTTTTGGTTGTTTTTGTTCAATATCATTATTTCATAAATTCTGGTTCAAAATTCAATGTATTTGTTATGGAATTTGATTGAATTTTGCTTGTTATTGGTTGGGAAAGTTCTTTTAATCATCAGATCTCAAATACATTGAGATTTGGGCGATTTCAGATTGATTTCATGTTGAAAAAGCCTTTCTGATTCAACCAGAAAAATTACATCATCATCCAGCGAAACTACATCATCATCTTAAGATACTACAAGTGTTTTACAATTTGTAGTTGTTTTCAGCATAGCAAAAGTAGTGATCTTGAACGAAAGTTCAACACTGCTTGTATGCATATTCCAACCGAAATTGCTATCAAAAGTATCATTGAACAAAAGTTCAAGCTTGTTTTATGTGAAATTATCGGTGAAATTAAGCAGTCTCAAGCATTTGACTAGCGAAATTGTTGTCGAATTTCCCAGCAAAACTATTGTCGCTCTGCGAAACTAGTCTTCACGGTGAAACAATCTTTTCTCTGCGAAACTAACTCAAGGAAACTAGTCCATTTCTGCGAAATTATCATTTCTTCAGCAAAACTAGATTGTCAAAGATGACTTTTCTCACCCTTGTGGATTTAGAAAGTGTAGCTCCCAACCGACCTCCAAGACTCATAAACGGAGACAACTTTGAAGATTGGAAGTGATGTCTCAAAGCCTTTTTCTTTTACACCGACCACAACCAATGGGAATTTGTCATCTCTGGTCCGCATATACCAGCTGTCACTGTTGGTGATGTCATGACTCAAAACGAGGACCCAACTACATTCTATGAGAAGGATCTAAAGCTAATTGATAGAGACGAGAAAGCTTCTGGAGCATTAACCCTATGTCTTGCACCAGACATCTATAATCGATTTGTTGAACATAAGAATGCTAAGTCATTCTTCGATGCTCTTTTTGTGTACAATGATGGTAATAATAAGTTGGTAAAAGACAACGGTATTCAAGCTGAGAAAGAGTTCAATCGTTTGTGGGACACAAGAATGAGAGTCTCACAGATTTTACAAATCATTTTCTGACATTTTTAAGCACACTGAAGAAATATGATGAGAAACTATCCAATAGTGAGCAGGTTAATTGGTTGTTAGAGTCTCTCCCACCTCAGTGGAGTTTGCAGGTGATAATGTTAAAGTAGGAAAGAAGTTTCACGGATTACAAGCTTATGGACATCACCAATAAGCTTAACTCCTTTGAGTTAGACATGAAAATAAGAGAATTCAACCAAAACATGATGCCTACATCTGGTTTCACTTAGAATGTTGCATTACTGTCTTCCGCTGCAAGCTCTTTAATGCAGGAATCTCGACAAGGTGGAGTGAATACTGGTGATTATTCTTGAGGTAGTGGTAGTGCTGGGAGAGATCAGACCAACTTGAAAGCAAACGCTGAAACGTCAATTCTATCCGAGACAATGGATCTCTTTGGTATGCTTGTTTAGAGTTATGAAGCCTTGGTGGTAGGGGAGTTGAAAGGTAAAGGGATGACAATGGAGGATATGTATCAGGTGGATCCTGATGATCTTGAAAAGAATAACATTCAGTAGAAAATGGCAATGCTGACACTCAGAGGCCCATGATTCATGGAGCGCACTGGAAGGAATAATTTTGGAGGTCAAAGTTCTAACTCAAAATTAGGATTTCATAAGTCTAAACTAAGGTTCTTTAATTGCAAACAGTTGGGACACTTCAAATATGAATGTCCATTGCCGATCATCACTGATCCTAGTAACTCAGGAGTCCCACGACTGGTTTTAAGCGGGTATAAAGAAGAGATGAATCACAAAAAAGAGACAACTTTATTGAAGAGACGATAGAGGAAATTAATCAAGAGTCGGTGGTTGAGGTTGTGGAAGAAAGGAAGAAGGTAAACTGTGAGGATGATTTTGATATGTTCAAAGAACATAGAGATAAAGTTGAATTATCTTTGAAGGTGAAAGAGGAAGAATTGGTGATAGAAGATAAGGATGAGAAGAAGCAAAAGGAAGGAAGTCAACTCACTGTCTCATCTTGTTCTAGTGATGTTTCTATTTCCTCTTTAAATAATGTGGATTGTAATGATGATACCTCTTCTGATTGCGTTAATATTGTGAATGATTCCATTGTGAAGAGTAACGAGAAATCTAAAAATAATTACATTGAAAAATTCTTTTCACACCCTATCCCATCTTTTACCCGAACTAATATTTATTTATCAAATGAAAGGGTAACACCATCATCTATGGCAAGTACAAGTGGTACAAGTACCACATGTATTTATAATGAAAACTCATCTTCTCTTGTAATTATCATTCTTTTTCAAATTAAGTCATATCTAGAGACATGTATAAGATGTACAGTGATGTAGATTCTACATTGTCTGAATGTGATGAGGAAATTTATATTGATAAAATCCCTACCTTGTTGCATAACAGACCTAGATTAAAATCACACTATTTTTGGTATGGTAAACTTGATCATGTAGTTAAGCACTGTCCTGAGCTACATCATAGTCATGTTAATAGGAATTCATTTGGGAATAGATTGAATCAATTGGTTAATAATTTCTTTTGTAAGAATCCATCTCTCCTAAATTCAAAGTTGTTCAAACTTGGGTTACTGTTTCACAGTGAATGTCTCTTTCTGAAATCTGAGATTTATATTCTAGAAGAGATGGTGTTAATGCGGGCTCCAAGAAAGAATGACACATATCTTCATGACATGGGTTCAAAGGAGTCAATGTATACCGTCACTTGTCTTTTGTCCAAAGCTTCCACTTCTGAGTCTTTCCTATGGCATCGCAGATTGGGCCACGTTAATTTAAAAAATATAAACAAATTAGTTTAAAAAAATCTTGTTAGGGGATACCTTTAAAGGACTTTTCAGTGGTTGAAAAATGTATGTCGTGTGCTAAGGGAAAACAACATATGAAACCACATAAACCAAAAATTGAAAATAGCATATCTAATCCCCTCGAGTTGTTGCATATTGTTTTGTTTGGCCCAATTAGTGTTAAATTAATTGCTAAAAAATCTTTCTATCTTGTTATTACAGATGATTTTTCCAGGTATTCCTGGGTTAGATTTCTTAACCACAAAGGAGAGGTTGCTGAGGAGCTACAGAAGTTAATTCTTTCAATTGAGACGATAAGCAACAGAAAGTTATGGCAATTAGATGTGATAATTGTACTAAATTGATAAATCAAATATTTGATTCTTTTTGTGCTTGTAAGGGAATTTTGAGACAGTTCAGTGCTACAAGAACTCCTTAACAGAATTGTGTCGTTGAAAGAAAGAATTGCACCCTCATTGAAGCTCCTCGTACGATGTTGATCGAATCCTATTTACCCATTATCTTTTGGGCAGAGACAGTGAATTGTGATTCATCTATTCTAAACAGGGTATTGATCGTCAAAGAAAAAATGAAGACTCCATATGAACGTTTTCGTAAGGAAAGCCTTTGATTGACTTCTTTCGCCCATTTGGTTGCTCATGCACTTTACTAAATACCCAGGCACAAAAGACGAAGTTCGATGCTGTCTCTGATGAATGTTACTTCATCGGCTATTTTCTTCACCTAGAGATTATCGGGTGTATAACAAGAGAACCTGTATTATGCAAGAGTCCTTTTATGTTGATTGGTAGGAATCTAATTCCTCAGATATTCGATCTGAACCAGCATGGTTCTTTGACTCCGATACGGTGTTTAACTCTTTTAAGCTTCTAGCTTTCGATTAGGATGCATCCAACTCCAATGTTCAAACAAATATCATTCCTCCAAATCCATTACATGTCCTTCCTCAAGTCCCTCCCAATACATCAACAAATGATGCTACATCAGTTGACACTGCATCTTCATCATCTTTTGCCATTCCACCAATATTTGTTCCTGCATCTCTTCTTTCATCACCTACCTCACCTTTATCTACCCATCAACAACCCATCAGCTAACCTACTTCAAACATCCTTCCCATGACAACATATTTCAAAACTTTGAAAGATCATCCATATGATAACATCATTGGATCTATCACCGGTGGAGTTCGAACATGGAGTCAATCTAGTTTTGTTTAATGTATGTTTATTCTCTTGTTTTATATCCCAAATTGTTTTGAAAAATGTTCATACAGCTCTTCAGGATCCTTGCTAGATTGAATCGATGCAATTAGAGCTGCAACAGTTTAGGAAACTCAATGTGTGGACCCTTCTTGATCTTCCACCAAAAAAATGCCCAATTGGCACGAAATGGGTGTTCAAGAACAAACCCGATGACCATGGCATTTTGGTAAGGAATAAGTCAAGATTGGTGGTTCACGTCTTTGCTCAAGAAGACGGGATAGACTATACGGAAGTCTTTGCTCCCGTAGCTCGTCTTGAAGCTATTAGGATCTTTCTGGCTCATGACTCTCACAAGCATATCAAAGTCTATCAAATGGATGTTAAATATGCATTTCTTTATGGAGACATTGAGGAAAAGATATACGTGTGTCAACCACCAGGTTTTGAGGAACCCAACTTTCCTAACAAAGTCTACAAGCTTGATAAGTCTCTTTATGGTCTTCATTAGGCACCTTGGATCTGGTATGAGACTTTAACATAGAATCTCTTAAGCACTGGTTTTTCTCGTGGGATAATTGATATGATGTTTTTCAAGAAGGAAGTGGATGGTGAGATGCTGATTGTACAAGTCTATGTCAATAATATTATTTTTGGCTCCACCGATCCAAACTTTTGTCGGGAATTTGAGAAAGTCATGTGATGTCTCTTTAAAATGGGCATCATTGGGGAGATATGATTTTTCCTTGGGTTGCAGGTTGAACAAAAGCCTGGGGGAATTCTCATTCATCAGGAGAAGTATATTAAATAAATTCTAAAATAATTCAAGATGGATGATGCCTCTCTCCTGAACTCATTCCTTTCACTGCTCAAACTGGCCACACTCCTAATGAGAACGGTAAACCTATTGATCCTCATCTCTACAAATCAATGATTGGTTCCCTTATGTATCTTGACGCGAGTCGTCTTGATATAAGCTTCACTGCAGGATATTTAGCTTGATACCTATTAGCTCCGAAAGAGTCTCATGAAAAGGTTGTAAAACAAATATTTCGTTATCTTAAAGGCTCTTCTCGTTTAGGGCTTTGGTATTCTTATGGTGGGAATTTTGATTTACATGCTTATTTTGATAGTGATTCTAATGGCTGCAGCTTATACAGAAAGTCCGTTACTGGAGTTGAATATTTCTTGTCACAGATCTGAGACACACTTAGCAGATTGAAGTTCAGTTGTTCATAGTAGTTCACTCTATCAATGCTTAGCATCCCATTTGTCATGGATCCTTCACCTATAATTCTACCACCCTGTGAATCTCCACCAAATGCTAGAGTAGTTCCTTGTATATGCTTGAAGTCATGAAGGAGGGAACGATCTCCAGTCATGTGTCTGGAGCATCCACTGTCCATGTACCATAAGCTATTGGACATGTGTGGATGAACCTGCAAGCAAAAAGAACTAATTAGAATAAGGAATCCACACCATGATGGTCTTGGGTTTCTTGTTCCTATTCATAATGGTGACTTCTTGGTATTTCCCTCTAATTGTGGTTTAGATGGAGGTGTCCTGGGAGATTTTTGGTAATGAATGGGTTAAGTCATCTCATCAACATCTACTAAAGATTCAGATGAGTAATGAAACCTTTGGTCTCTGTTTCTTTATAGAAATTTAACCTGTTTTTCATTATCAAAAATTACTTTTTGTTTGGGAAGGTCAATTTTAGGTTTCATTGTGTGATGTTTTCTTTGACCCTTCCATAATTCCTTCAAATTGCTCCTGTCATTTGTTGATATAGATATCCTAGATTGATTGTTGTGAAAATGAGGTCTGACAGTATGTTTCACAATATATGTTATTGAGATGGGTTTGTTTTGAGGAATTATCAATCCCTTTTGATTGAAGTAACAATCAGATATATTATGATTGTTCATATCACAGACTGAATAATATTTGTTAAAATAACAATTTTTGGTTGAGTGGTTGTTCATGTCACAAATAGAGCAATATTGATTGCAAAAACACTCTTCTGTTTTGTGATTGAACATATCACAAATGTCACAATACATATGTTTGTTGCTTGAATTAGATTATGATTTATGGGTCTCAATAGATTTTCTCATTTGTTGCTGAGCCACTTTCTTTTGCTTAGCGGATGAATCAAAATCAACCCTTTTGATGGATTTTCTGGGTTGTTATTGTTTCTTCAACCCTTTCTTTATCTCTTTCTCAAACTGATCAACATGTTCTTTGTTGAATATATCAAAGCAAACACCTTGTCTAAATTTTGAAGATTGGGGGTCTGATAGAGTTTTACACGTTGAAACTAGTGATCTCTTTTGTTTCTTTTGCAGTGAAACCTTGTCTGATATAATCTCATTATCAGAACTGCTTTCAGCAGTGGGTTTCACTAACTTCACAAACTTCTTTTTACCTTTTAAAACAGAAGGTATGATTTTTATAAATGGGACAATTGCCTTTACGGGGCTTGTGGGTATGATGACACTCACTGCCTTGTCTGAACACTCTTTGATTTTGATTGGGTTTCCTAATCTTATTTTATCATCATTGGTTTCAATATAAACATCAGGTTTGTTTTAAGGATTGGTTACTTATTTTACTATAGATTTTGGTTCCATAGTTTTAGTTTCAATTTCCTCATTGAGTCTGACAGACAGTGTAGTTGTCATTGTATGGTGGAGGACATGAATTATACCCAATCCCAGACATGTCCTTGGGATCCTTTGGAGAATCAAAAATCTCTTACAGCTTGACTGAAGAGAGTTGAAACTTTTCACGTTTCAAT
This sequence comes from Flaveria bidentis, assembly GCA_018326385.1. NCBI lineage: Eukaryota > Viridiplantae > Streptophyta > Magnoliopsida > Asterales > Asteraceae > Flaveria > Flaveria bidentis. Next base: position 9,402 of record BJCM01209231.1, on the reverse strand, counting down.
TAAGTAAGTGTATGTTCAGCCTTAGATTGAGCTAACTTTTCAGTCAGTAGCTCATTCTCAGCTGCAAGAGTGTACTTTTCACCATGCAGTTTTTTCAATGTCAGAGATGAGAGATTTTATTTTGATTTCAAAGCCTTTTATCTCTCTTTTCATCATCTCTGACTTCACCTTTTCCTCGTTAACTTTATCTATTAGTTCATGGTTATGATCTCTATAACCTTGCAATTTAGTAATACATTGTTCACTACAAAGGTTAGATTTTACCTTAGTAGGCATTGGAGATGGACCATCGTTGATGTGAGCCATAAGTGCATGATTTTGAAATTGAGGCTTGACTTCCTCTACATACAGGCTCCAATCACATACTCCATCTTGTTTGATCACAAGAGCATTTGTAGATGACTGACTACTTCCATTAGCTTGGTTTTTTTCTGTTGAGGTGGATTTTGATATGATTGATGTTGTTTTGGATGATGATACTGCTAATGATTATTATTGAACTGAAAGCTTGAGTTTGACTGTGAGGATGACTGGCTTTGAGAATTCCTTTGAAAGTTGTTTCTTTTGGGGGCATTGCATTCTCTGGAGAAGTGGCCAGACATGCCACAGTTGAAGCATTTCACTTTGGATTATCATATCCAAGCTTTGTATTTTCATTAAGGCTGAGCTTTCTGCTTTTTGTGAAAAATTTATTTGCTCTCATAGCAATCATGGCCATTTGCCATTTCAGATCCATTTCTTCTAAGTCTTCTTGGATCAGATGTGCTGATGTGAGTCTTCCTCCTAAATATGCTTCAAAGCTTGCAACAAAGGCATTGTAAGTTGCCTTTTGTTCTTCGAATGTTAGGTCATCAAGAGTGGTTATAGGAGCAGAAGTGCCTCTGGATTCTTGGGATGATGTTGATGGATGATTATTTGATGGAGTTGCAATGAACCCTGTGGTATTCAGTTGATCTCTTGAATAAATGAAATCATCCTCCTTTGTGATGAAGGCATTTTCCACAGAATGAGATTCTGATGGAAATTTGTATGCCTCAATCACTTTGGGTCCTCCCAAGTTTCAACTTCTTTCATCTAACTCCAATGCTTCTATCTTGGCTATCATTATGTCCAGAGTTGTACTCTCAAGATCAAGAGTGTTCTTTAACATTGTAACATTTTGTTTCCAGATCTCTAGAAGACTATGTAGCATTTTCTTGTTTAATTCCTTGACCTTGTAAGTGACTCCCATGATTTCCAAGTCATTTGCCAACTGTATAAATCTGTGTAGTTTTTTGGATATGGACTCCCCCTTGGAGTGATGAAATGTTTCGTACTGATTAACAAGCTTATCCTTGTTAATTTTTGCAACTTCACTCTTTACCTCACACATAATATTTAGTGTATCCCATACAACTTTGGCAGTCCCATAATTCTCTAATCTTTTCAGCACATCCATCTTGAGTGCTTGAGTTAGAATAGAGTAAGCTTTCAGATCAATCTTGATTTTCTTGTAATCTTCATCATCAAGAGTTAGATCTTCAATGGGTATCCTTGCTTTCTTGTAGATAGCAGCTTGATCGGCAGACAGAGTGATAGGGATGTGTGGCCCCTTGCATATTAAGATCCAAAAATCAGGATCTACACCTGTAATGTAAATCCTGAACATGATTTTCCATTGTTTAAATTCAGATTTATGTTTAAGCATTGGTGGTTTTGGAGTATGACCAAGTTCTGCAAAACTATGTGAATACATTTTAACAAGGTGTTTTAACTTGTATAAATCAGATTGTTAATGTTTCTTGGTTTCTATCTCAACTTTTGTTGTATTCCTATTCTTCGTATGAATCTGTAGGTTTTGTGTATAGTTCTTGACGGTGAGAACGTGTTGATAGAAAGTTGTTTTAAGAGTATTTTTTGTTGTTTACTAAGTAGAGATAATAGAATACTCTATTAGTAACTCAATCACTAGATAATAGAATACTCTATTCAGTTCTTGGGTAGATCTGAAAAACAACCGAGAGCCAAAGCTCTAATACCAATTGACCGAGTCGTGAGATAAAGATTCTCACTTAGGATCGAATATAATGATTGAGTCAATGATTGAAAGGCTCATAAATGCTTTTTGTATTGAATAAGATGATGATTACAGTAAATGCTAGGGTTTGAGCATAAAACAGTTTGATACACCTTGAGAGTAAATGACAAAATATATTCTAATTGTCTATCAACCGTCACCTCAGGTACAAGGTTTTCTATTCTATTTATAGGCAGACAAGATGCCTTTTACAAAATGACTAAACTACCCCTGACCTATTACATCAGAACTAGTCTAAGTCTTGATCTGCATTACATCTTGTTCATCCGCATTGGCAAATGCGGATGAGTTGACTTGATCAATATTTCTTTACTTGATCTTCCGCATTAGTATGTTGGTCATCTGCATTGGTTAATATGGATGAACAAATACTTCTGTGCATTTGTCTAGTCATCCTTATTGGCAAATGCGGATGAACAAAATCGCGTCATCATTTCTTCTGGTCTTCCGCATTTGTTAATGCGGAAGAACAAATACTTGTCTGCATTTGTTCTTTGCCTTCCGCATTAACGAATGCGGTAATCCAATACTTATTCTTCTACTGCTGGATCTTCATCCGCATTAATTCTTGGACTTGTAGGAATCTCAGCAGAACAACCATGAACTCACCAATTGAATTGGCTTGTATGATCCTTTCAGGGTCCAACACTATCTCAAAAGATATATACTTACTCATCTTCGCATCTAAGAAACTCCATCTTATATTACTTCTGGTGCTTATCTCCTCTGCTATGTGTGAACATTGACCTGGAGTGATTATCTCCCCTGTTATACGATGGTACTGGCCTGGAAGTGTCATGGGCACAATATGATGATCTTCTCTGTTATACTTAAGTATAGACCTGAACCTCTCATATTTAAGACTCAATTGATCAACTCCTATGTTATGTGTATGTATAGACCTAGGGCTCTCATCATTTGATGTCTATAAGGGCATTGCTTCTTTTGAAAAAGGACCTATGTTGCTTTTGAGAGGAATTATCAAGGAGAGCGTGTCATTTGTTCAATATAGCATGAGGAAAGGATAAGTTTCTTTACCAAATGTCTGTGGGGACTAGGTCATTTTATGCTTTCTTTAAAAGAACCAAAACATGATAATAGTTGTTGCGGTGCACTTGTTGAAATGAATAAGGCATAGACTTAAAAGGATAAGTATATCAGCAATTCTGCCAAACTTTGACTCTCGAGAAGATCTTTTTAGCTTCTCGTTGATATCCTTTTTCGACTGTTTGATTTTGTTTAAAAATATATGAAGTGCGGTAAGGTCTTGTGGGGAAAAATTTCTTTTTATTCTTTTATTTTGTTTATTTTATTTTTTTTAATTCTTTTCTAAATAATTTCTCTTTATTTTATTTTATTTTTAAATAGAAAATAAAATTTTTAATTTTTTTAAGTCTCCAGCGAAATTATACTTTCGCTGGTAGTTTCGCAGGTTGAAATTATAGATTCACCGGCTCTTTCGCACGTTACAAGGTCAGTTTCGACTAGAGTTTTTAAGGGCGAAACAATAATTTC
>BJCM01209220.1:0-12721 GCA_018326385.1 Flaveria bidentis | reverse complement strand
ATGTGGCTTTACATGTTATAGTTGTGAAAGAAATGATAAAGTATTATGTAACGTAAAGTGAAAGATAATAAAAATAGGAATATAATGATAGAGTGCATGCATTAATGAAAGAGAAAGTAAAGAAAGGCTTGCAAGAAAAATGTACGTAGGTGCACGACTCTAAAATGTCGTAAGCTCAACTGTGGTGTGGTTTAGCTAACCCTTAAGGATACACGTAGGGGTATAGTCTTTATCACTGACCAATGATATAGTACATGGGTTTATAGTGAATACTCACCTCGGTGTTGGTGCCAGGCTATGTGCGTTATGGAAGTTATTTATGATCATCGGCCCAGTACCTGAGTTATGCATAATGTTGGAGGTGTAGTATACAGTTGGGATCTTGTCATTTACCCCGGTGCTGGCGCCAGGCTATGTGCGTTATGGAAGTCAATTATGATTTTCGGCCCAGTACCCTATTTGTTTAGGGCATAGATAATGACACTGATCCAGATAGTGATAAAGAATATGATAAAAAAAGAAAGAGTTACAGAAATAAAGTGATAAATAGTAAAGGAAGATAATAATGATATTATCTATGTGTACGTACGATGTGTGATAATGTACAACAGTATAGTATGTTTTGAAAGAAAGTAAAGTATGTTTTTATCTTAAAACTAGAACTCACTCAGCAACGCTGACTTTTATGTGTTTCTAGTTAGCAGGTAAACGTTGCCGAGGATGGCACGGGGCGGTTACTCGGCTCATTTTGGATGACATCCATTTTTATAATGCTTTTGTGATGTAATGCAACAAGTATTTTGTAATTCGATAATGATGTATTATTTTGCAAAAGCTTTTATAATGGAATGAAATGTTTGCTTTAATGTTTCGGCTGCAATGTTTTCTTTAAGTTAATGAAAATATATGTTTTTATGTGCGATGATTGACCAGCTGTAAGCGTCTCGGGAACGGGGCCTTACAAGTTGGTATCACGCCAAAGTTTAAGTGAAACGAGTAAATTTTCAAAATTAACCTAAACTTAAACTAAAAATGGAACGGAAAGGGAAGGGATGCCAGTCTTAGTAGCTGCGTGCCATCAGGTATTTTCGTAATGTTAACCGGTATTATGTGCGCATGTTATGTGGTTTATGTGGTGCTTGTAGATTTAGATACTAATGTAGTCAGGACAGGTAATGCTTGGGGTATGAAGAGTAAATTAAGTGGCTAATCACAACTGGCCACTGTAATTAGGGACTTATTATACTTGTCATAAACTAAGCTGTTACCTTGAATGACCATATTGGTGTTTGAATCTTTCAATGTATGTTAGAGGATGGCTGGTGGTAGATCTTTTAAAGCTTCACGTGGTGGAGGTCGCGGTGGACTTGGTGCTGAACCACGGCACAAAAGAGGAAGGCCTAGAGTTGAAAAGGTGGTTCATGAAGAACACAAGACCCCTCATCCGGAGGGTGGTGATGAGAGCACCAATTTGAAAGCCTCAGTAAAGGAGGCTGTTGTGGAAGAAGTTCATCAGGTCATGCAGACGATCCTACCGTCTGTGGTGACTTAAGTAATAAAGGTTGTAAGGGAAGGGGAAAGGAAAGAGAGGAATAGGTCCTCGGGAGGACGGGAGCAACCGGAGCCGAAAACGGTTCTCTTCGATGATGAAGAGGAGGAAGAAGAAGAGCCTGCGCCGGAGGCGGCACGAGGCTGTAACTACGGGGAATTTCAAAGGTGCAAGCCCCATAATTTTGATGGTAATGGCACTGCTGCTGCTCACCGATAGGTGAGGGAAATGGAAGCGGTTCTAAATATCAGCGAGTGCCGAGAAGACTAGAAGGTGAAATTTGCTGCCCATTCGTTTGTGGACTCGACTCTATGTTGGTGGGAAAATATTGTCCAAGCCGAGGGTAGTCGGGAAATTGGGAGAATAAGGTGGTCTGAGTTGAAAAAGCTGGTAAGTGAAGAGTTCTGTCCTCATAGGGAAATGGATAAGGTGGAAAAGGGAATTCCTGCAACTGGAGGCGGGAACAATAACACATCAACAATACACCATCAAATTCAATGAGATGGCACGACTGGTGCCAGATCAAGTGACACCCTTGTCACGAACGATTAAACGGTATATTCAGGGCTTGCCGGTGGATGTCCGCACGCACATGATCGATGCCCGGCCGAGTACATTTAGGTCGACGGTTGATTTAGCGGGAAGGTTATATGATGAAAGAACGGTGGTGATGGCTGAAGGCAATAAGAAGAGTGGTGGAGATCGAAATTAGAAGGGAAAATAGTTTGGATGTGGCGGGCCACTCCAAGTAACAAAGGTGCACGGGTGGATGACCGACGTGTGGTCACATCCGGTGCAGGGTTGAGAAGGTGTGTCAAGTGTGGACGAGAACACATCGGGGAATGTAGATTGGGAACCAATGTCTGTTTCCGTTATGGAAGATCCGGACATTTGGCGAAGAACTACGGTGTGAGGAGGTGCTATTCTTGTGGTGAAGAAGGCCACATGAGCAGGGATTGCAAAAAGCCGACGGCAGAGGGTTCGGGAGTGAAGAAGTCTGGATGAGAAGGACATGAGGAGGCTAGGACGGACCCTGATGTTGTGTCAGGTATGTTTCTAGTAAATCAAACTTTAGCCTCCATGTTATTTGATTATGGTGCCGGTAAATGTTTTATTTCTGTTGCTTTCTGTGCTAAACTGCCTGTTAGTAGTAGGAGTGTTGATGCGCCCTTTGATGTAGAAACTGCCATAGAAGAGTCTACCAGGATTTCTGAGATGATATAAGGTTGTGATGTGGAACTAGAAGGTCATAAGTTTCCTGTTAGACCATTCGTGATGACCTTAGGTGGTTTCGATGTCGTTCTTAGGATGGATTGGTTAGCGGACTACGAGGTGAACATTGTATGTCGCAAGAAGATGATTCGGTTAACAACGCCTGACGGGAGTATGGTGACGGTTTATGGTGATCGAGACACTATGATTCCGAGAGTGATTTCGATGGCGGTGGCGGGAAAATGCATGAGGCATGGATGTAGTGCCTACTTGGCCTATATAAAGGATGTGGATACACTAACACCACAACTGTCTGATGTACCGGTTGTCTGTGATTTTCCAGATGTATTTCCCGAAGACTTACCAGGAGTGCCACCTAACCGAGAGATCGAGTTTCAGATTGATTTGATACCAGGTGCCCAACCTGTTGCTAAGGCACTGTATCGGTTGGCTCCGACTGAGATGAAGGAACTAATGGAGCAACTACGGGAGTTGCTTGACAAGGGGTTCATTCGACCGAGTATCTATCCTTAGGGTGCTTCGGTCTTATTTGTGAAGAAGAAAGAGGGTAGTATGAGGATGTGTATATACTACCGTGAGCTGAACAAGTTGACGATAAAGAATCGGTATCCGTTATCGAGAATCGATGATTTGTTTGATCAGCTTCAAGGTGCCAGTTGGTTCTCAAGGATAGATCTTTGATCGGGTTACCATCAGCTGAAGGTGAAGGAGCAAGATTTTCCTAAAACAGCTTTTCGTACGTGTTATGGTCACTACGAGTTCCTCGTTACGTCATTTGGTTTGACCAACGTGCCAACTACTTTTATGGACTTGATGAATCGAATGTCGGCTGATGTTGGATAAATCAATGATTGTGTTTATCGATGATATATTGATTTATTTGAAGAGCAAGATAGAGCATGCCGGTCATATTCGAGAGGTATTGGAGACGTTAAGAAGGGAGAAGTTGTATGCTAAATTCTCCAAGTGCGCGTTCTGGTTGCGTGAGGTTCGATTCTTGGGTCACGTGGTGAATCCCGATGGGATTATGGTGGATCCGAAAAAGGTGGAGGCGGTTATGCAATGGAAGTCTCCAAAGACGCCATCCAAGATTCGTAGTTTTTTGGGTTTGGCGGGCTATTACCGAAGGTTTATTCAAGACTTCTCTAAGGTCGCTTCTCCACTAACCAAGTTGAACTGGAAGGATGTAAAGTTCGTATGGGGTCAAGCTCATGAAAAGGCGTTCAAGGAATTAAAGGCGAGGTTGACTCAAGCTCCTGTTCTGTCATTACCCGATGGAAGTGAAGATCTGTTGGTTTATTCTGATGCTTCCTACTCGGGGTTAGGGTGTGTGTTAATGCAGAGAGGAAAGGTTATAGCCTATGCATCCCAACAATTGAAGGTTCATGAGGTTAACTATCCTACTCATGACTTGGAGCTAGTAGCAGTGGTCTTCGCGCTAAAGATTTGGAGGCACTACCTGTATGGGACGAATTCACCGACCACAAGAGTTTGGAGTATTTATTCAAGCAGAAAGACTTAAACATGAGGCAAAGGAGATGGTTGGAGCTCATAAAAGATTGTGATTGCGAGATCCATTACCATCCTAGCAAAGCCAATGTGGTGGCGGATGCCCTTAGCCGAAAGGAAAGACCTGAGCCAATTCAGGTGAAAGCTTACTAGTTGATTATGACCTCTGATGTGATGAAGCAAGTCAAGGAGTTTTAGGATGAGGCTTTGAAAGAAGATCATATTAACTCTGAAAGAATGTGAGGTATGGTCGCGGAGTTGGGTGAAAACACACTCGGTGTTAGAACCCGACTCAGACGAATGTGGATTCCTCGTTTTGGGGATCTACGTGTGAAGATCATGGATGAAGCTGACAAGACTCGGTACTCTATTCATCCCAGTGCTACAAAGATGTATCAAGACATGAAGAAAGATTATTGGTGGCCGGATATGAAGCGCGATGTGGTGGAGTATATGAGTAAATGCCTTACTTGTTTGCAAGTGAAGGCCGAGCACCAAAAGCCGTATGGGAAGATCCAACCGTTGGATATACCGGAATGGAAATAGGAGCACATCACCATGGATTTCATTACGAAGCTACCGTGTACCCTGAAAGGGTATGATGCTATATGGGTGATCGTCGGTCGTTTGACGAAGAGTGCTCAATTCCTACTGATTCGTGAGACATATTCATCCGAGAGGTTGGCAATTCTATTCATTAAAGAGATTGTAACTTGTCATGGTGTACCTGTGTCTGTTGTGTCTGATTGCGACACTCGGTTTACATCCAAATTTTGAAAGAAATTCCACGATGCTATGGGGACGAGGTTAAACATTAGCATGACTTATCATCTTCAGACAGATGGTAAATCGGAAAGGATCATTCAGACGCTGGAGGATATGCTCCAGGATGTGTCATCGATTTTGGAGGAAGTTGGGATGACCACTTACCGTTAGCCGAGTTTTCATATAACAATAGTTATCATGCAAGCATTGGTATGCCTCCTCATGAGATGCTATACGTTAGGAGATGCAGAACACCCGTGTGTTGGGGTGATATCGGCCATAAAGAGTTAGGGAGCGTCGAAGTGGTCGAGGCTACGACTGAGAAGTTGGAAAGGATTAAAGCCTTCATGAAGGCATCCAAAGATAGACAAAAGTCGTTTGCTGATAAATGACATAGACCGATTGAGTTCCAGGTGGGTGATAGAGTTATGTTGAAAGTCTCACCTTGGAAGGGCATCATTTAGTTTAGAAAGAGGGGCAAGTTAAGCCCAAGGTATATATGGCCTTTCTGTATCTTTGCTCGAGTAGAAAAGGTGGCTTATAGACTAGAATTACTAGGGGAGTTAGGTGGAATTCACCCGACATTCCATGTATCTCATTTGAGAAAATTTTTAGCAGACGAGGATATGATTGTTCCACTGAAGGATATCGAGGTGGATGAACGGCTGAATTATGTGGAGCAACCAGTGGCGATCATCAACCGTAAAGAAAAGAGATTGAGGAATAAAGTGGTCCCACTAGTGCGCGTATAGTGGAAGCACAGAAAGGGATCTGAGTCTACGTGGGAGACTAAAGAGGAGATGAGGTAGCATTACCCACGTTTGTTCGAGGAATAACAGGTTTCGGGGACGAAACCTATATAAGGGGGGTGGACTTGTAACACCCGGATATTTTCCTTTAAAGCCAAAGAAAAAGAAAGAAAAGAAATAAAGTCCAAGTTGAGGGACCAATCTTGCCAAAAAAGAAGAAAAGGCTTGAAAGAGTGGTTAAAAGGGAATGGCAGCCCATTCCCCACTCCCATTCACCATTTCATTTGTTTCAAGAGAGAGAGAAAGGGAAAAGAGTTGGAGCTTAGGGTTTTTGAAAAATCAAGGTGCAAAAGTCGAAGTCAAGCGGGTTTGTGGGAAGCTATACCCGAAGAGGCTGTTAATGTGAGTTCTAGGACCCCTCTTTTACACGTTTTGACTGATTTTGGGGTTGGAACACAAAGAAAAATAATTTTGAAGTGTTTGGTGTTGAACCCGTGTGTATGCATATGTGTGTGTGTGTGATTTAGGTGGTGGGTTTGATTTTGGGCTTGGTTGTGCTTGATGGTGTTGTGGTAGGTGTTTCTAAGGTTTAGGATTGTTGATTTGAGCTTAGAATAGGTTTGAGAGGGTTTGAAGACCGAAAACTGTAGTTCAGGTTCGAAGAAGATTGCATTCTGCATCAGCTAGGGCTCATGCGATTGGAAGCCATGCGACCGAATGGCATGCGACTCGAGGCCATACGACCGAAAGGCATGTGACTGAGGTTCATGCGCATGGGTGCCATGCGACTGAGGTTCATATGCATGGAAGTCATGCGGCTGAAGGCCAGGTGCCTGAATGTTATACGACTAAGGTCCATGCGCCTGGAGGCCATGCGACTGAGATTCATACGCATGAAAGTTATGCGACTGAAGGCTATGTGACTAGGAACCCATACTCCTAAGTGTTCATTCGCCCATAGTGTCCATTCACCTAAGTGTTATCATGCGCCTGGAATTCCATGCGACTGAGTGGTGCCCGTATGCCCAAATAGGGCTCATGCGCCCGAAGGAACATAGCTTACCTTCTGATTTTTGGGGGAATGTGTATATGTAGGCTTTGACTTGGGAGATTTACTGGGTTTCATGTAAGTTGACTTTTGGGGCCATAGGTGTTATGTTAGGCACGTATGTTGATGTAGGATTGTTGCTTATGCATGTATGATGATGATGATGTTATGTATTATGATTTGCACGCTTATGTTAATGTTCCTGTTATGTATGTTTATCTTTCCTGTGGCTTTACGTGTTATAGTTGTGAAAGAAATGATAAAGTATTATGTAACGTAAAATGAAAGATAATGAAAAGATGAACATAATGATAGAGTGCATGCATTAATGAAGGAGAAAGTAAAGAAAGGCTTGCAAGCAAAATGTACGAAGGTGCACACCTCTAAAATGTCATAAGCTCCACTGTGTGTGGTTTAGCTAACCCATAAGGATATACGCAAGGGTCCAGTCTTTGTGTCTGACCAGTGATATAGTACATGGGTTTATAGTGGAAAACTCACCTCGGTGCTGGTGCCAGGCTATGTGCGTTATGGAAGTTATTTATGATCTTTGGCCTAGTCCCGAGTTATGCATAATGTTGGAGGTGTAGTATACAGTTGGGATCTTGTCATTTACCCCGGTGCTGGCGCCAGGCTATGTGCGTTATGGAAGTCAATTTTGATTTTCAGCCCAATACCCCATCTGTTTGGGGCATAGATGATGATACTGATCCAGATAGTGATAAAGAATGTGATAAAGAAAGAAAGAGTTACAGAAATAAAGTGATGAACAGTAAAGGAAGATAATAATAATATTATCTATATGTACGTACAATGTGTGATCATGTACAACAATATAGTATTATTTGAAAGAAGGTAAAGTATGTTTTTATCTTAAAACTAGAACTCACTCAACAACGTTGACTTTTATGTGTTTCCAGTTGGCAGGTAAAGGTTGTTGAAGATGACACGGGGCGGCTACTCGGCTCATTTTGGATGATATTAATTTTTATAATGCTTTTGTGATGTAATGCAACAAGTATTTTATAATTCGATAACGATGTATTATTTTGCAAAATCTTTTATAATGGAATGAAATGTTTGCTTTAATGTTTCCGTTGCAATGTTTTCTTTAAGTTAATGAAAATTTTTATGTGCGATGATTGACCAGCTGTAAGCGTCCCGGGAACGGGGCCTTACATAAAACGACCTCATAATATAAGTTGCAAATATAAACAATTAGTTTAGATAATTAAGTCATTTATCTTCTAGTTGATTATTTGACAAATTAATTATAAGATTATTGCTTAGTAGATTACTATTTTAGATTAATTAAATTTACAAGTTGATTATTTGCTTAAATAATTACCTATGTGAATGAAACTGTAACTATTAAATAAGGTTGTAGACAAGTCGTGCCACATCTAAGCTTGTCAAGGCTCTTATTAGGCTCTCCTGCCAAGCTCGGCTTGTCTAGGGTATTAATTGTAAGGCTAGAACTCGTCTAGCATGAAACTTTAATTTTAAAACTCTAGGTTTTTGTGTTTGGGATTTTTGAAAATTGAGTCCAGCTTAAGATCTCTTGCTTATTATTAATTTATATTTTTCATAGCTTTTAATATAACAATAAATATTTATATAAATATATATTTTTAATATATTAAATAAAAGTTATATAAAAAAGTTCAACTAAAGAGGGCTCAATAGGTGAAACTTTGGCTCTAACTCGCTTATTAAATAGTCAATAATATACCTGAAGCTCGAGCTTGTTCAAGCACGATTCAATTCAAGATTTTGGTTAGCCGTTTCCGAGTAACTTATAACTTAGTTTGTCTCATTTGCAGGTCTAGTGTTGAATATTATTTGTTATAATTTAATTATTATTTTGTTTATTGTGTGATTCGATCGCGCTTAGACCATATATAAAGATTTTATAGTTAGCGATAAAAAACCAACACTTCAAATTTTTTACTACCCATCTAAAACATTTCTGGGTGCGTCAGTTATATATGTTTTATTAAACAACTAAATTACTTAAGATGTGGTTTTTACGGATTTCCTTGCAACCTTCACGGATTCAAATATTTATAAGCACTAAATGCTATCTTTAATTAAATTATTTTTTTTGAATTATATTTAATAAATAAAAAACTATAAAAAAAACCATGTAGCTATATAAAGTCAAATCTATCTGTAGAACCGATATCTTTCATATAGTTGAAAAATGGACCGCTCAACATGACAATTTAATCTTCAACACACGAATGACAAAAGAAATTTATTTATTCTAAACACGAGATGGAGGACAACCGGTGAAGTCAATACAGTTCTTAGGGTCGGGCTTGTCGATAAAACCACAAGCCTTTCCGATAGCGTCTAGGTGGGGCATAATAAGATACTTGCAATACTTCGGATCCTTCAATAACTCACAGTAACAATAAACATTTCGCCTAAGATTTTGGCAACATTGTGAGTCATAGGCTGGTAGTGGTGCATTATCAGGGAAGTAAGGGACACATGCTTCTAGCAAGCTTGAATCACACCTAAACGCCATACCCAATTGCACATCCTTTATAGCGATCGTTGCAGCTATCAGAATCATTACCCTGAAAACATGATATATCTTCATCTAGACAGAACAATTTTAGAATACAATGGATGATGGTAACAACAATCGTAAGGTAAGAAACAAGTATTGCTATTGTATTTATAGACTTTTATTGTTACAACCATTGATTTCTAGATGAAATGTTGAAACAAGTTGTAATAAAATATATCATTAATAGAAAGTTAATGAAGTTATTAATATGATATGATATTATTATAATTACAGAATATCCGGACCATTAAATTCTTGATCAAATGTGAAAAAATTATCTATACTACTATATGAAGCATTTAGGGAGGATACAATTGTAATTTTGTTTAAAGTGTAAGACATTAAAACAACTTTTTAAGCACAATATACAAGTGTGTAATGCATAAATTCCTAATTTGCCTCATTTACTTCTTCTAACTAATACATTATTTAATTCACTAAATTAAGTATTATCTTATTAATAATTAATAGTGCTTATATAAAACATTTAGAGATGATATAATTGTAATTTTATTTAAAATGTAAGACACTAAGACAACTTTTTAAACACAATATACAAGTATATTTTGCATTAATTCCTAAACTGCCCTTATTAAGTATACTTCTTCTAACCAATACATGATAAATATATATTAGGATGACAAGATAGTAACTTAATTCAAAGTATAAGACGTCTAATACAACATTTAAACATAGAATACAAGTGCTTTATACAATAGTTTAACTTTGGCCCCCTATTTAATTAACTTCTTATAATTAATATATTACTTAATTAAATTATTAATACATTATTTTATAATATGATATTATTTAACTTCATTAAATTTTAGTTTATTTATGATACTATAAATTTATATTTAAAATTATATTTACTATTTATATTTTTATAACTAATTACTGTTTAAATTAATTATTATTTTATTTAAATATTTAAGCATATAATTAATAAATATCATCATATATATAATAACAGTAATGCTAATATTTTATAAGGAATATTGTGAGTTTAATAATTTAAAGATTTATGTGAAATATTTTAGTTGATGACATATTATTTAATATGTTTCGAAAAATAATTACAATAATAATAAATATTATCATATTAATACTACTACTACTTAACAATAACAACAACTATAGTATTTGTGTTATTATATTAATTACAATATAATATCATGTATTTGTCGTGTTATTGTATTTATAACAATATAATGTTCGATAAGTGTATCATTGCAATATAATAATGGAACTTGTTCGTCAACACTAGGTCAGCAGGTGGCTCTTTCATTGGACATGGTGAGCAAAACATGTGTAGCGACAGTCGGAGTGCTTGCATAGATGAACCACCGAAATCATGATAATCCTAAAAAGTATAATTATGATGTTATTTTATACGCTCCAAATCAAACATCGTGAAGCATGGGTCTAACGCTAGTATATATTCAAAATGGACCAGGAACTGTACAAAATGTTAAAAACGTGTAAAACGTACGAAGCAATATGAGCCGTTCGTTTAAAAAACCAATGTCTCATATGCGTTGTCTGTGATAAATCCAACCCTTTTTACTAAAAAAAAGGTAATAAGGTAATTTCAATACTCAAGAGTGATTATAAAACATCGGACCAAAACTCTTGCGTACTAATTTATGAAATCACGCATGTATATAATTTATTATGCACAATATAATAATATATATGTAATATTTGAAACATATTACGCAAGCCTGCAGGACCGGTGAAGGGTGTTCACCTACAAACAACAACACAAAGAGGAGAACGAACTAAACTTAATCAAACAGTGAACTGGATTAACCATAATAGATGATGCTAAGAACACAAGTAAGTAAGTAAGAGACAGAACAAGAGAACAAGATACACAAGTAGATGGTTTTTCAAGATTGTAGTATATTGCTTTCTCAAGTTCTATTACAAGTGTTACAAAGCATAAAAGAAAATTACAAGAACTTGAGAAACTTATACTACATCCTACAACCGGCCATACTTTAAAGGCCAGCTGGATACAATTGACTAGACATAAAACAAATTCAATTGTAGAGTCAAAAAGCAGATTGCCTTTTGACTAGTAACTATGACATGCCATAGCTCACATCCTTATCTATTACAAAAAGGATAAAGTACATGAAGTAGAAAGTTACATACTCAAGACCTTAATATACAGTTACCAAAAGCATGGACCTTTTCACCAACTCATGTAAGTTGGTGACTTTACAAAGTTACAGCGGAAAGGGGTACAACTTTATGGAAAAGTACATCAGATAAAGCATGTTGTTAAAAGTCTTCGGAAAAAATATGTCTTTAAGTGTTGAGCTTCGGAAGATTTTGTCTCTGAAGCTTCAGAAGAGTTCATCTTTGGCTTCGGAAGATATTGGTCTTGGCTTCAGAAGATTTCACACTTAGAATATCTCTGTTGCATGTGTGAAACTTCCAAAGCATTCTTCTTCAATGTACTTGTGCAGCATGCAGGGAAGACTTTGGGTGTTTGGGTTGCATCAACCTCTTCATATAATCTTTACAAACTCCCCCTAGGCTGATGCTACCAAAACACTAGTAGAGTTCAGATATCAACAGTCCTCGTCAGAATAATGACCATTCCCTTCTTCATGAGTTGATCAGGATCCATCAGACTGTCAAAATGTCTTCTCATATCAAAGAGATCTTGCAAAGGTAGCTGAAACATGTCTTGCCAAGTGTAGATGTCTTCAATGCCTTGATCTCTAATGACATGCCATCTTTCCAGATTTGTGGTGTATGTCCAGGATAAGATGGGTCTACCTGATGCTAGAGGAGCTGTTTGAATGGGAGTTGATGTAGCATCCTCTGGCTGCACATCCTCAGGATGTTCTGATTCATCCTGAGGTTCAGAAAAGGAAGTAGCCTTCTTCTTCTTTGACTTTAACTTTGAAGCTATCCTTTTCTTTCTCTTTGTTCCTTTTAACTGAGAAGACTGGCCTGCAGCACCTGGTAGATCTTCATTGTCTTTCTCAGTTGGGACTTCCTCTCTCACAGGTTCAGAAAGAGAGGAGGTTGACCCTGTTGTGGATCAGAAAATGAAGCTTGTTGAGATTCACCAGGAGGTCCGGGTTGTGTTGTCTCTGGTTGTTCAACCTTGACCTCCACTTTAGGTGGAGCTTGAGTTGGAGGGGAGTGTAAGTCAATCAGCTCTCCACTCTTTATCTTCTACTTGATCACCCTGATATGCTCATCCATAGTGGATAGAGACATGGGGCCAAGTCTCCTTTTGGAGAATCCATACAGCTTCAAGAAGCTCA